>JAJONR010001186.1:0-25879 GCA_029582245.1 Solanum etuberosum | reverse complement strand
TGGTGATGTATGTTTGATAATCACTACTTCCAATATGTTTGATTTTAGCACGAAATTAATGCATTGAAAATGCGTAATTGCACACAAGTGAAACAAGGCATGAACCATTATGATATTGCCACACAAGTGAAAATTGGCATAACTTGTACAATGTTACATAATTATTTGCGAGAATACCAAAGGAGCGATGAAATATTTATGGTCTATGAGCATGAAAATATAGTTGCGAATGATATTGACCAACAAATGGCTGAAAGTAACAATGTTGGTTCGTCTTCTCGATCATATGATCGAGAAATGCAAGTTCAACGTGAGAAGATTGTATTTACTATGTGGGAGGATTATATTAAAGAATAGTACACTACAATTTGTGTTCAATTTTTTTTTTATTGAATTAAAGTTTGATTTATTAAAGTTAGATGAAACAATTACTTAAGTGGAGAACAAATATCTTTGTAATAATTTATTATGCGATTTTATAATTTTTTATTTATTTGGTAGGATTGAATAAATAATTGGGGCTATTTTAATAGTTTTTCAACTTATGAGATTCATATGTTTATGAGAAAATATACAACACAAAAGTTGCATATCACTTGTCCAAATTAAACTTTAACTTATCTCATAATTTTATATTATGATATAATATCATGATTTCATATCGTATGGTCAAACTGGCCCTAAGTATTTTGACACGTGGGAATCATCACATAGTGGAGCATTGTTTAATAATTGAAAAGGTTCCAGTGATAATGGTTTGGCTCCCAACAACTCAATCATTTAATTTCTTTAAAACTTTTTTGCAACGAACCTTTACGTTACAAATAATGGTTTAACAAGTGTTTCCTTGTTATGTGTTTTATTGCATGTTTGTATTTGTATTCCTGATAAATAATGCATAAAACATGAATAATCTTTAGTTTGTCCTTTTTTTGTTGTTCTGTTTTTTTCCTTCCATAGAAGTTCTTTTCAACAAACCTTTAATTACAAAAAATGTTTTAATAAGTATTTTCTTTTTATGTATTTTATTTACATGAATATTTATATTTTCATTTTTATTTGTATAATAATAACACATAACACATGAACAATCTTTAATTTGTCTTCTTCTTTTATAGATTTTCTTGTTTTTGTTTCTTTCATAGGGGTCACTTTTTAATTTTTTTAATTTTTTGTGTAGCTGATATTTACGTTACAAAGTATGTTTTAACAAGTGCGGGGTTACGTGTTTATTTTTGTTTGTAATGATTCACTGAAAACGTGAATCATGGTAAGTCAACCTTTTTTTTTATTTTATTTTTTCATAGCTAAGATAACTTGGATAAAATGTGAAGAATTGATAGTCACGACTGTATTGCTGTAATTTTTTATTTTTATTTTATATTGTAGTTGAAGAGGTATCAAATATTTTTTTTATTTATTTTACAATGTTTTGAGTATTTAATTTTCTTTATTATGATGTTATATAATATGAATATCAAATAAGAAAAAAATATTTCAACGAAGTTTAGCATAGTTAAATGAGATCTATTTAAATTTGGGTTATATTAGCTCAATTTTTAAATGGATTAAATGTCTTCTTATTTTTGAAATAACATTTTTTAGAAACAAATCGATTGGGGTAGAACGCCACTTATTTAAGGCAAAGCAAAGTAATGTATCATTCTTCGAGGATGGTTGATTTATACAAATATCCTTCATATTTGTCAATTTAACTCAAATCTTTTTCTCCTGATGAATGTGTTAAAATTCTGTAATGTATGTATATGAAGATTTCTTAATCTAACTTGTTGCCATTGTATTTTTATCTTTCAAAATTCAAACTGTTGCGTTGTATAACAATTACTATACATTTTAATGGGAATTTTAGACTCCATCAAAACTTATTTTTCATTTGATCACCTCTTCTGATAAGATTAGTGTCATCAGCCATATTAAGTGTTGTATCACCAAAGGCAAGCTAGGAATTTCAGGAAGAGTGTCCAAGTTATAAGTTTTTTTTTTGAAAAATGGATTACCAATTTTTTTTAAAGTCAAAGTACGACATATTAGTGATTGATTCTAATTTGTTGAATGAAAGCTCCAAAAATTTTAAAATCAAAATGTGTAGCTGTCACGATCCAAATTCTTAAGTCGTGATGAAACTTATGTTCCCAACCGATAGATAAGCCAACCCAATAAGCTAACCAATTCCACTTAAAATATGGGAAAGTAAGTAGCAAGCAAATGTCTTACATACTGAGTCTTCTAATTTAAAATGCGGAAAACTGAAATATCACCCCAAGATTTAGTGTCATAAGTACAAGAGATTCTAAAAGTCAATATAAGTCTCTAATTATATAAAAAGTCTAAACATAAGAAATATCCTATCAGCATACGAAAACAACCTAATAAATCGAGAGAGATGGAGGTATGTGACGCAGAATATCCAAGCAGCTCACCACAACTCCAAGATAATCCAAACTCAGACTCAAGCTCCAAGAAATACGCTCGAATTCGAAATACAATCTGCACCACAAAAGAGTGCAACAAGTGTAGTATGAGTATGAAACCACGTGTACCCAATATATCTCATAGACCGACAACGAAGAAGTAGTGACAGGAGTATATAAGAAAATAATCCTTTAATTTTTACAAGTCCACATTATACTTATCAACCAAGTTTTCATCAACAAGGATAATCAAATATCACGTAATGTCCAACCACCAATAATACACATAATCAACAACAATGAGGGATGTAATGAGATGCAATGCAATGTGACACCATGAAATGATAGGCCTCAGATGACAAGTACTCGCTCAACCGTATATACATGATACTCCTCGGAAATACATCGAGACTTCATGACCCATGGGGGACTCGCGAGGTCCGTATACTTACACGGACGATCTCCACGTGTCTGTGCGGACGATCTCAATGCACTATCATAAAATCAAACAATCCTCAGCACGAATGATCTCCATGTGCCCAACTTATAATCATAACCAATTTCTCGCACAGACGATCTCCACGTGCCCAAATTATAATCATAACTCGATCTCAACACAGACGATCTCCATGTGTTAGACCTTTACTCATACTCAATCGCATGTCAATGCACGTGCACAATATGATATCAATAAAAGGGGATGATGAAGCATCTCAATAAATCAAATGTCGCTATGACATATAATCACCTCAATTATTACAAATATACGGTTTCAATAAAGAAACACAACAACACAAGGAAATTAAGTCACTAAATACATCAGCTAATGCCCATATGCTTTGGCATTCTCGAATTATAATCTATCATATTATATTAATAAACTTTCACTTTAATAATATCGGTACTCGTACCAATGCCCGTCACACCATTGGTACGAGACCCCATCTTTCGCCGTTACCCATTGTCTATTCCATTTTTAATCTTTAATTAGAAAATGTCCCTCAACGAAGTCTAGGAAGTCTTAACATACCTAAAAAGTCGAACACGTGCCACAAATTCTTCAAGATTTCATCTTTCCTTTTTGTAAAGCTTCAAAGACTTTTTAATTTATCAAATATGTAATCCTCATAAGAATACGAATCTAATGACACCCATATTACTATCTTTAGTTTCGGGTCAAAAATCGGGTAAAAAATTCATCCTGAGCCACCAAATTCGAATAAATTATTTTCTTTCAGATTATGTTCAACCATAATAAAATAAAATTGCATGCAAAATTTTAGCTAAAACGGATCGTTATTCGACCCCCAAATCAAGATTTTGTTCTAAGAACCCTAGGACTATATTTTCTTGATTCGGTACAAATTCTACACGTTTTACCCTAAAATCTGTTCATAGTGACCTAAAAATTTAATAGAAAGAACAAGAATCATTATCTTAACATTTTGGGAAGAAATACCTATTTTCCTCCTTTTTTTTTCTTTTCTTCTTTTCTTCTTTCTTCATTGTGTTTATCTCCTCTGTTTCTGCGTTCTCTTTCGTTTTCGCAGTCAGCGTTGCTGACTTTTATTTTCGGGCTTTTGCCCTTTTTTTCTTTTAATTTTGGGCACTTGCCCTACTTTTTCTTTTATTATTTAATTGTTTATTTCTCATTCTTTGATAGATGCTTTTTATTTTATTATTATTTTGGGTTTTGCCTACTTTACTTTTTTTTTTCTTAATTAAATTCTAAAATTTCTTTTTTGTCACTATTTAGTAAAATAAATAACTCTATTTAATTCGAAAATTGTATCACTCATTCTTGCAAGTCATAATTTATTTATAAAAGCTACTAAAAGGATTAAAATAAAATAAAATAAAAAGTAAAATTCATAAAACGATTAAGAGGGTCGTTACATCATCTATCACTAAAACATACGTTCTTCCTCGAATGTAAAGAGAAAGAAAGTACAAGGTGTATCAAATAGTTGAGAATATTTTCTCTGTACGTTGGACTCAACCTTCCAAGTGAATTTCTAACCTGCCTATCCATAATAACTCTAGGACCTTTCTCAGATGTCGAATTCTTGGTTGAACACTTTTGAGTCATATTGAATCACATGACAATCATTAACACAATACTTCTTCAACATTGAAACATGGACAATCAGATGAGCACCTGATAAGTCTGGTGGCATATCCATTTCATAAGTCATTTATCCTAACTATAGTAGTACCTAAACCGATCAATGAATCTAGAGTTGAGTTTGTCCTTCTTTCCGAACCTCATAACACTTTTTATGGGCGATACTTTCAACAAAACTTTCTCTCTTATCATGAACTTTAGATCAGAAACCTTTCGATCCCCATAACTTTTGTTTTATCCTGGACTGTGAGAAGTTTATCTTAAATCAACTTGACCTTATCTAACAAATTTCTCAAATGATACATCCCTAAAAGTCTAACCACGAATGCATCAAATCAATAAATTGGAGAACAACATTTTCTATCATACAAAGCCTCAAATGAAACCATCTAGAAGCGGAAATGATAACTATTGCTATACGTAAACTCCTAAGGGTATGAATTTTGATCCAATGATCACTAAAATCAGTTACACATATTCGTAGAATATCCTTTAACACCTGAATAGTCTCTTAAATTAGGCATTCATTTGTGAATGAAAAGTTGTGCTAAGCTCTACCCGACTACCCGACTACCCAACTTGTTATACATAAACTATCAAAAATTAGATATGAACTGATTAAATCTGTACAAAATGATGAAAATAGACACATCATGAAAACAAACTATCTTTTGAATGTAAATTCTAACCAAGATTTTTGCATGTATGAAGTCTAAACCGACCGAAATGTAAGGTTATTCGATCATCTTATCTATGATAAGTCAAATATCACTGATCTTTCTCAGAGTCTTTCTCAATCCTATCACAAAATTCATGGCAATTCATTCCAACTTTCACTCATGTATAGACATCTTATGAGTCTCACCACCTAGTCTCTGGTGCTTATACTTTACATGCTAACAGTTCAAACATCAAGACACATACTTTACAATATCTCTCTTCATTCGACATCACGATAATGCTTCAGATCATAATATATCTTCCCTTCTCATTGTTGAATAAAATATTTAAAGCTATGAGTCTCTTTCATAATCTACTTGATCAAATAACCAACTCTTAGAACACAAATATGACCCTTAATTCTCAAAATGCCCTTCGAACCATCATTCCATCCTTATATCCACCCTTTAATATCATGTCAAGAACTATATTCAACTCCTCATCTTCGAACTGTCTAACATTGATCTAATCCCAGGAGTGTACCTCAATATGAACAAGAACCTTTCCAAGCTCTAAAATATCAAGTGTAGCAAATCTATTATCCAAGTATTGAACATCTATTCCAACCGCAACATAATCAAGCTATCCACAATAACTAACTTCTTACTCAACACATTTTCTACTATATTTACCTTTTCCAAGTGATATAAGATAATGATATCATAATCCTTAAGCAACCTTAACCATCTCCTTAACCTTAAACCTTAACCATCTCCTTAACCTTAAGCTTAGATCTCTCTACATAGAAATATATTCAATATTGCGATAATTCATGAACATCTCATATTGCTCTCCAAGTATATAATGCCTTCAAGTTTTTAAAGAAAAAAAATCATTGTCAATTCTAAATAATGAGTAGGGTAGTTATTCTCCTACACCTTCAGTCATCTCAAAATATACTTTATTACCTTACTTTTATACATCAAAACATTTCCAAGATCAACCTGTGAGGCATCATAATACTCCGTAAACTCCTTATCTTTTATTGGTAAGGTCAAAATTGAGACTGAAGTCAACATAGCCTTAAGTTCTTGAAAGCTAGTCTCAGACTTCTTAGATCATTAGAAAGTTAAAAATCTTCTGAGTTAATTTTGTCAATAGAAACACAATAAAAGAGAAGTCATTCAAATTTCATTTGTAGTAACCGGTCAAATTCACAAAACTCTAGATCTTTATAGGTGAAATAGACCTAGCCCAATCTCTAACTGTCTCAATACTCTACAAATCTACTATATTGTCATCCTTAGCCACCACATGCCCAAAAATATCACAAAACTTAAATATAACTCACACTTAGAAAACTTTACATAAGGTCACAACTTCTTCAAATCTTGAAGCACAATTCTTAAATATTGCTCACATTTCTCTTTACTATAAGAGTATATCAAAACATCATCAATGAAAACTATAACGGAGGAAATCAAAATAGAACCTGAATATCCTATTCATCAACTTCATAAATATTGCTCAGAGTTAGTCAGCCCCAAATACATAACCAAGAGCTCATCGTGGCCATAATGGGTATTGAAAATTATCTTATGCATATCCTTTGCACTAACCCTCAGTCTATAGTAACCAACCCTCAAATTAATCTTAGAGAATACCAAACTCCTTAAAGTAGATCAAACAAGTTATTAATGTGCGAAGTATGATACTTTTTCTTAATCATTACTTTGTTCAATTATTTGTAGTCGGTGCACATCCTTGAGTGTCATCCTTCTTTTTTCACAAATAGGACTGACATGTCCCAAGAAAATTACTAGGCCTAATAAAGTCTTTACTCAATAAATCATGCAACTGCTCTTTCAACTCATTCAATTCTGCCTGAGTCATTTGTTATGAAAAGATAAAAATGGGTTCAGTGTCTGGCTCTAAGTCAATACTGAAATCAAAATCACGATCAGCTGAAACACCTTTAGAAACCCTTTCATCACTATTTCTGATTCTAAAGAAGGAATATCACTACTTATATCATGAACATAAGTCAACTAGTGGGGACATTCTTCTCAATAATATACTGAGTCTTTGAAAATGATAATACCTTCGTCAAATAGGGACTGAGAGTGTCTTGTCACTTAAGTTTAAGAGAACCCAACATATCTAAGGTAACAATCTAGAACTTCATAATATGGATGAAGTCAATCTATCCCCAATATGATATCAATATCTACCATATTCAAAATAATTAAGTATATCCACGTATTTTATCCTATCAAATCAATAACTTAAGATCGATATAATAGATCAACCCTAAGAATCATCTAAGGGTGTCTAAATACGTACAAACCCAGAAGGAGAGTCACAAAGCATATTCAAAATAAGGTACATAAAAGAAAGTAGATTCATAGTCGAAATAAAATTTCCAAAAGTCGAGAGCATACTGAACAATACCCGTGACAACCTTGGTTACCCCAATAGAGTTAGTTATTTATCAATATAATACTTCCAACCACCAAAATATTAGTCCATGAATTGTAGTGCGATCCTTTACCACTATACAGACGTCTCTATGAATGTTCCTACAGAGTTTCGTACAAGTATCCTTGCCAAAAATTAAATTTTGTTTTCCATTAATTTCAACTAATATTCTTGAACCTCAATTCAATCTCTAAAACATATCTCACAGTTGAATATGTCAATATATATCATTAAGCACTACTTAAATGTCTCTGCTAATTGGAACCCAACTTAGCTCATATATCTTGATGTATTATATTGAGACCACTTCATTATGTCATTCAAATTGAACTATCTAACTTACATCTTTCATACGAATCTTATAACAAGTCATATAACCTCAAAGGTCATTATAAAGAATCATCATTTATGTCTTTTCCAACCATTACCTTTTTATCATATCCTTTCTAAGATAACTATTCTCTCATTTGGTTAATCAATCCTCCCAAACTTACTCTTGTCTTTAAAACATTAATATATAACCATTCTATTGCTCAATTATTGACTTGTCATTAATACATATGTGTCATAAAACTGTTGTAATAAATCTGAATTCATTTAAAGTATTTTCAGCCAAATCAAACCTCAAACAAACCATCGATACTATGCCAAACATTCTCAATGTCACAACTCTTATTACTTATTTATTTTGCTAACCACATCATAACATCTCACACCATACCAGGTAACGTCAACTCTCACCACTCATGTACAAATTTGAGAACGTATCCCCATAATAGGTGAGAGAATGAATCAAAGAATTTAGATCTTAAAGTGAACCACATACGCACGATAAAGAATGAAAGAATGTAAGTTTCCTAAAGTCCCATAGCCTCTCGAAGATAAGTAACGGACGTCTCCGCACTAATCCACAAGACTCTACTAGACTCAGCTCTTGTACTCGTGAGACCGATGAACCTAGGGCTCTGATACAAATTTGTCACGATCCAAATTCACAAGTCGTGATGACAGCTATGTTCCCAACCGATAGGTAACCCAACCCAATAAGGTAACCATTTCCACTTAAAATATTTGAAAGTAAGTAGCAAGCAAATATCTTAATTTAAAATGCAGAAAACTGAAATACAACCCCAAGATTTAGTGTCATAAGTACAAGAGTTTCGAAAAGTCAATATAAGTCTCTAATTATATAAAAAGTCTAAACATAAGAAATATCCTATTAGGATACCAAAACAACCTAATAAATAGAGATAGATGAAGGTATGTGACGCAGAATATCCAAGCAGCTCACCACAACTCCAAGATAATCCAAACTCAGACTCAAGCTCCAATTAATGCGCTCGAAATCGAAATACAATCTGCACCACAAAAGAGTGCAACGAGTGTAGTATGAGTACGAAACCACGTGTACCCAATATATCTCATAGACCGACAACGAAGAAGTAGTGACATGAGTATATAAGAAAATAATCCTTTAATTTTTACAAGTCCACATTATATTTATCAACCAAGTTTCATCAATAGGGAAATCAAATGTCACACAATGTTCAACTACCAATAATACACATAATCAACAAGAATGAGGGATGTAATGAGATGCAATGCAATGTGAGATGCCCAACACTCTCTCAACCGTATATATATGATACTCCTCAGAAATACATCGAGAGTTCATGACCCATGGGGGAGTCGCGAGGTCATATACTGACACAGACGATCTCCACATGTCTATGCAGACGATCTTAACGCACTATCATAAAATCAAACAATCACCAGCACTGCCGATCTCCACGTGCCCAACTTATAATCATAACCAATATCTCGCACGGACGATCTCCACGTGCCCAAATTATAATCATAACTCGATCTCAACACGGGCGATATCCACGTGTTAGACCTTTACTCATACTCAATATCAGATCAATGCATGTGCACAATATGATATCAATAAAAGGGGATGATGAAGCATCTCAATAAATCAAATTTCGCTATGACATATAATCACCTATATTATCACAAATATATGACTTCAATAAATAAACACAACCACACAAGGAAATCAAGTTACTAAATACATCAGTTAATGCCCATATGCTTTGGCATTCTCGAGTTATAATCTATCAATTTATAGTAATAGACTTTCACTTTAATAACACCGGTATTCGCACCAATGCCCGTCACACCATTGGTACGAGATCCCATCTTTCGCCCTTACCCATTGTCTATTCCATTTTTAATCTTTAATTAGAAAACGTCCCTCAACGAAGTCGAGGAAGTCTTAACATACCTCAAAAGTCAAACATGAGCCACAAATTCTTCAAGATTTCGTCTTTCTTTTTCGTAATGATTCAAAGCCTTTCCAATCTATCAAATATGTAATCCTCATATAATACGAATCTAATGACACACATATTACTATATTTAGTTTTGGCTCGAAAATCGGGTCAAAAAGTCATCCCGAGCAATCAAATTCGAATTTGAAATTTTCTTTCAGATTGTGTTCACCATAATAAAATAAACTAGCATGCAAAATTTCAGCTAAAATGGATCGTTATTCGACCCTCAAATCAAGATTTCTTTCTAAGAACCCTAGAGCTATATTTTCTTAATTCAGTACACATCCTACATGTTTTTACCCTAAAAATCTGTTCATAGTGACATAAAAATTTAATAGAAAGAACGAGAATCATTACCTTAACGTTTTGGGATGAAATTCCTATTTTTCTCCTTGTTTTTTCTTTTTTTTTTCTCCCTTTCTTTTCTTCTTTCTTCATTGCGTTTATCTCCTCTGTTTCTGCGTTCTCTCTTGTTTTCGCTTGTCAGCGTTGCTGACTTTTATTTTTGGGCTTTTTCCCTTTTTTTTCTTTTAATTTAGGGCACTTGCCCTTCTTTTTCTTTTATTATTTATTTATTTCTTTTCTTTGATAAATGCTTATTATTATTATTAATTATTTTGGGTTTGACCCATTTTACTTTTTTTTCTTTTTCTTAATTAAAATTTTAAAATTTCTTTTTTTTCCCCCACTATTTAGTAAAATTAAATAACTCTATCTAATTCGAAAATTGTATCACTGATTCTTGCAAGTCATAATTTATTTATAAAAGCTACTAAAAGGATTAAAATAAAAAAAATGTGTAAAATACATAAAATGACTAAGAGGGTTGTTACAATAGCTAATCGTTCATATTTAATTAAATATAAAGTGAACAAATAGAGTTCTAAAAAAATTACTTTAAGTTTTTACAGTGGTAACGATAGCAACAAGACATAAGAACAAAGAGTAGAATCAACCAATTTTTTTTCAGAGACACATTCATTTGGAATTCAATTGGCTATTGATACATTTGTTTATTTTTATCGATTTTTACATTTTACGTCACTAATTACTAATTATTTTAATAAATAACAAATTTATTAACTGTTATAATTACTTAATTAATAGATATAGAAAGTAATACATTATTATTATTTTAAAAGGTGAGACATTTTTTTTAAAATAAAATAATTAATTGCAACAAGTGGGGACCGAACCTGCAAAACACAGCCAACACGCAGCCTTGACTCTTCATGGAGGCTTTCTATCACTGAGCTACCCCATTTAGTTGTAGTTAGGGAATCCAAAACATAATATATAACCATATTAAATAATATTTTATCTATATACACGGCATAATTTTTCGATGAAGGGTGTTTAATTGGAAACACTCTATCCACTGTAGCTCCGCCCCTGTGTATCAAAAGCAACACGAAATCTCATTTTAACCACATACTTTATTGTAAATAATAAAAAAATTCATGTCCTTAAGCTCTTAATTCTCCATTGCTTTTCGATCAAGACTTTATTTAGAAAAAGAAGATAGTGCTAGTGAGGGAGAAGCATTATAGATAGTTCTAACCAAGACTTTTCAATTTTTTTTTTAATTACATGAACGAAACTCAAATATCCAGAGGATCATATAATAGATAATAGATAACTAATCCAACATGAAACAATTGGAACATATTGTAACCATTTAAAATTTATTAAATATAAATTTATAAAATGATTCGGATTATATTAAATTCATAAATATATTAGTCCAAATAAATATATGGATTAATATAATTGGATTAATTCTTTAAGTCTAATAAATATAGTTTTAATTAAAAGTCCAAATTAATTGATTTGAGCTCAGTTTGCTAAGCCCAATTTCATCTCATCCTAGAGGCCTATTTTTGGTGCCACATGACAAATGACGTGGCATGCCAAGTCAAACAAGAAGCCAATAGGATCATGACATGTGTCAAAAATGACAAGCCCCTCTATAAAGCCCATATTCCATGTCACTTAAATCTGATTGGCCGAAGAGAATCATGTTCAAATCACAATTCTTCTATTCTAAAACTATAAATAGAGGTCTTCATAATTCAGAAAAGGGATCGAAAATTCTAAGAAAGAAGCTAGAGAAAGCCCTTGGTACAAACGCCATAAAATTTTCTATAGGATACAAGTTTAAGAATTCAACCATTCAAGTTCAAAAAACAATCAAGATCAAGACCATCAGATTCAAGAACAAACTCGAAGCCCTTGAATTCAAGTAAAAGTCAAGATCAAGATAAAGTTCATCGAAGATTCAAGAACAAAGCTTTAAAGGCCTTGAATCCAAAATCAAGTTCAAAACAAATTCAAGATTAAGCTCAAGAGCCCTTGAATTATATCTGAAAAGGCAAATTCAAATTCAAAGGAATCATAAAGGCTGTAACACTCACACTTTGACATAATAAATAGGATTATTACGATAATTTTTCATTCTTGATTATTGTTTTCTGGATTAGCTACACATATAATGATAAAACAATCACTTGGCTGGAAATAATACAAAATTAGAGTTGTCAAAGAAATGATGACGATTTCTTCAACGGATTTTTTGTCATGTCACCACTTAGCAAAGGGGAAATCCTTCTGTCGACCCTTCATACCAGAAGCTAACTTTTTGGTTTTCTCCATAATCGTATTCTGTGATTCCCTTAATTGTTATTTATGCCTTACTTTTTCTAATTCTCTCTTCTTCCTTAACCTCCTCTTTTCCTCAGTCTCATTGAAATTTTTCACTGGTAATGGAGGAAGAGAATGACCTGTCCATGTATGCCTACTTCATTAGGGTCCATGTATTTCTAATCCATTATCAGTGAAAAATTTCTATGAGACTGGGGAAAAGAGGAGGTTAAGGAAGAAGAGAGAATTAGAAAAAGTAAGGCATAAACAATAATTAAGGGAATCACAACATAGGAATTCTATGTTGGATTAATTATCTATTATCTGCTCCTCTGGAGATTTGAGTTCCGTTCATGTAGTTAAAAAAATGATTGAAAAGTCTTTGTTAGAACTATATGTTATGCTTCTCCCTCACTAGCACTACCTTCTTTTTCTAAATAAAGTCTTGATCCAAAAGCAATAGAGAATTAAGATCTTATGGACATGAAATTTGCAATAAAGTATGTGGTTAAAATGTGATTTTTTGATACAACACTTAATATGGTCGATGACACTAATCTTATCAGAAGAGGTGATCAAGTTTCGGTAGAGTCTAAAATTTCTATTACAACGCAACAGTTTGGATTTTGAAAGATAAAAATAAAGTGGCAACGAGTTAGATAAACAAATCTTCATATACATACATTACAAAATTTCAAGAAAATGATTCGAGTTAAATTGACAAATATGAAGGGTATTTTTATAAATCAACCATCCTCGAAGAATGATACATTATTTTATTTTGTCTTAAATGAGTGGCGTTCTACCACAATCGATTTGATTCTAAAAAATGTTGTTTAAAAAATAAGTAGACATTTAATCCATTAAAAAATTGAGCTAATATAACCTAAATTTAATTAGGTCTCATTTAATTATGCTGAACTTTGTTGAAATATTTTGTTCTTATTTGATATTAACATTATATAATATCATAACAAAGAAAATTAAATACTCAAAACATTATAAAATAAATTAAAATTCATTTGATACCTCTTCAACTACAATATAAAATAAAATAAAAAAATTACAGCAATATAGTCGTGACTATCAATTCTTTAAATTTTACCCAAGTTATCCTAGCAGTGAAAAAAATTTGCAACTAATAACTAACCTATAAAGGGGTAAGCTTATACTAAACAAAAAGTTTATACTTAAAAATAATTTATTTCATCAAATAAGTATCAAAATATCAATACAATATTATTTTTGATTTTGAAAATGTCCATCTACCGTTCTTGAGAGTTGAGAATCCCTATTTTTTAAAAATACTGATGTAACATATATTTCGTGAAATTAAATATCAATACAATATTTTTTTATATGCTATACGTTGTTTGATGTTTAAGGAAAGTGCAAAATATCAATCAATTAATAAAATAGATTTGTACCACAGATTATTACTGAAATCGTCGGAAAAAAAAATTACCGTCTATTTCTAAGATCAAAGAGTCGGCCTCCGTTTCTGATTCTCCTGCACTTAAGAACCACAAGAATCTTAAATTAGAATGAGATTCCAACTTTGGCTAAAAATATCAATCAATCAATTAATAAAATGAATCTGTACCACTAATACTTACCAAAATCATCGTCCATTTTTAAGATCAAAGAGTCGGCAAAAACCCTCCATTTTTGTTTCTTTTGCACTCAAGAACCACAAGAACTTAAGTTAGAATGAGATTTAAAATCTGGCAAAAAATATCAATCAAATCAATTAATAAAATGAATCTATACCACTGATACTTTCCGAAATTCCTGGAAAAGAAAATCACCGTCCATTTTTATGATAAAAAAGTCGGCAAAAACCCTTCGTTCATGATTCTCCTGCACTCAAGAACCACAAGAATCGTAAGTTAAAATGAGATTTCAACTCTTAGCTACTAGGGTTATGATAGAATAAATCGAAGAACTTACAAAACGGAAATATATGCATTGAAATAAAATGATTTTGTTGCGTCTCTTTTTTTCTCGGGATGAGCCGACCCGATTCAAACATTATTTATAAGAAGCCGAACGGTTATTTACCCGGTGACTCCCATCAAAAATGCAAGTTGAGCGAGAACTAAAGAAAAAATATGAAAGAAATGGTTCGTGAAAATGTATGACTCAAATACTGATAATGTGTAAAGAAAAACCTATATTTAAACACCAAAAGATTATCCGATAATAAGAGATAATAAAGAATAAATTTAAGAGCATAAATTTATAATCATCATATAATATATAACTTCTTAATATTTTATTATTTTAAATTTTAAATTTAAGTAATTTTAACTTCATTATTTTCTTTTTAAAAAAATTATAAAAAGGATCAACTCAAAATTTGAATATTCAAAAAATATATTTTTACTTTGATTTATGACTTTATTTAGAAAACAAATAGATAAACGAAATTGTATTGTTGTCATTTATCTGTTACGAGTGTTTCCTTACTTGCTAAACTTATATTTATGTCACGATTCAAAGTACACCCTAAACGTGACATGACGTATAAGACCCCGAGAAGCCCTACACAAGCCACTTGACATACATATACAAAACATAATAGAGAAAATCAAGAAATCTCATAAGAAGTAAAGAGTTTGACATATAAGAGGTAGTATATCAAAGTCTAGACAAGTCATCTATTAAATAGTGTAGGGGTAATAAGTCCTGCCTAAAGTTTGGGATTGGTACAACAATTTCGGTCAAAGTTAAGATATATTTCGAATCCTTTTCCCAATATTCTAGGACTACTATTGTATCGTTTATGAAACTAATTATTGTCATTTAAGCAAAAGGCAAACTCATGTGATATCTCATATGTATAACGTTAGTAACACGCATTTCAAGAAAATCATTTTGAAGGACAAACTTCCATAAAACATATTTTTTTTATTGGAAATTAGTTTGTTTGCATTTAATGGAGGTCTGAATGTGAATATTTTAGAGTTCAAACCTTAAACCATTAACAACACTTGTTTAAATTAAGATTTAAATACTTATTTTTGTGTGGATAATTTTCACCACCACTTCGTCCATAACCACAAACCACCACCACCATCACTATCGTTGACAACCACCAGCCACCACAATCAATCACCTTTGTAATCACAACCATCACTAACAACGACAATTGTTGTGATTAACCACTTTTGTTAGTCTCTATCACTCCTACCACCTCCATCATTATAATTTTGTACACTGCTATTACCACTACTGTCAATTTATCTGCCACCATTATTAGCCAGCACCACCAATACGGTCAATCCTTACTATCAATCACCTCAACCATCACAACCAGTATCACCACCAACTACAAGTCAATTATACTTGGATGTCATTTTATATTGTCTTAGAAAGAAGGCAAATTATGAGAAGAGTCCAACAAATTTACAACAAACAACTTTTCTAGTCAATTAATTATCAAATTGTATGCAAAGATTGAGGCTCGGGGAAATCAGGAATCTCTTTTTGCAAAGACTGCCGATATTCTTGAGTAATACATGAACATTTTACATAGGAAATATTATAGTTCAAGAGTAATAACAATGCTATGTAATTTAGGTATTTGAAAAACATACATATTTAAAGATATTTTCAGGTATTAATGTGTCACGACCCAAAGTACCCCTAGATGTGACATGGCGCATAGGACCCTGAGAGGCCCTACACAAGCCACTTATTATACATCAGACAAGATTATAGAGTTTAAAAGTTTAAAAGACATTTTATATCATAATGAGTTTTTCAAAAACGAAGAAGAAGTCTAACACAGTCTCAAGCCATATATTACATCAAGAGTGATTGGATGTAACCCTTACATCACATACAATATCTGAAAAGTAAAGACGATAACCAATAAAAGTTTTGATCCTCGGAACATGAGGACTCGCCACTTCTCAAAACCACTAAAGTGATCACTAGCCACAAGGATGCGGAATCAGAGCGTTGGACCCTACATTTTGAAAGAATGTAGGCAAGAGTATGCGTTAGTACAAAGAATGTACCAAGTATGATTGCAATGCATAAGAGTTATAAAATCATGCTAAAAAGAAATTTTCATGTCATGCAAAGACCAAGTCAAAACATAAGATAAGAGATTAGAAGTATAATCATGATCATGGTCAATGCAAGTAAAAATCATCTTTGAACACATGTGAGATACTTCTAGAAGTAACCTTAGTTCATTATTGATGTAGGAAGTAGCCTTTAACCGACATATAGACTATGTGAGCTATAACATGGAATCCAATGTCTATCCCACTCTGAAAAGGGATGTCCTTACTTGCCAAGGTAAGAACCATAAGTTCTAGCTTAAGTGAGTCCACTAGCTAATGTCTATCTGCGACAACCTATGATGGCACATAGTTTTTGGGACATGGGTAATAGCCTCATCTCCACTCGGTGCTAAGCATAAATCCCATGGAAAAGTCATTAGTCTTTACTTGTATTTTCATTAAGATACACGGATAATCGCCGCTTGTCTTATCATCCATGGAAGGCACATAGAGTAGCGAATCCAAGCTAGGTTTCATTAGAATAACTCCTAATTCTTGATTCAAAGTTTAGTTGAGAAAACCTTTCAACTCTAAGAATTCTTTATGTGAGAAAACCCTTTCACATTCATGTATTGAGTAGTATGTGATAAATCCTTTCACAAAAACAATAAACAACATTGATGTTTCACTCTCAAAGCAACTTAAATCATTTCCATCAATTTCATAAAGAACATGCATATCTTCATAAATTCCTCTTTCATAGTTCAAAACCCACATTATATCATCATAGTCTAGAAATCATGGGTAGTGCATGGGTTCATGAGAATTCATATTAAAAGCATGCAATTACTTCAAATCATGCGTAAAAGGCATAAAAAAATCAATTGGATCAACGTTGAGGGAATCCATGACAATTGAATAAAACCCTAGTTTGATTGGGGAATCTATCTTTACAAAATTGGAGAATTTAGGTACCCTATGGAGGAAAGAGCTCCATAGGTGAAGACTATCATACCTTGATTCCAAAAGCTTGCAATTAATTGAGGATTTGGAGACTTGATCTTGAAACCCTAGACTTCTTCTTCTTCCTTACAGAGAGAAATATTTGAGAAGATGAACTTGATCAACTTTTGGGATTTAAGGAGAATGAATTGAATTGTGTGATTTTGGGGTTTAAAATCATTATATAGGGCCTAGGGTAGAGGGTAAAACGACATAGTATTGGGTTAAAAAAATTAGTAAAGGACCCAAAGCCCTTTTAAAATAACTGTCGGACCCTACCGACTATCTAACCTAACGGTACGTAAGTCCTACCATGGACCGTCCTGGTCAACTGTTGGTGGGTTCAAAGATCACCATCTTTAGACCCCCAACGACGGGACCCCATGTACGGTCCGTGGGTCCACATACGGACCGTACACCTCAACCATGGGTGCCAACTTTTGATCCTAAAATTTCACTATGTTTGGGACTCACCTACGAGACCTACCTACGATTCGTGCATTGAATGATGGACCGTCCTCGTGAACTGTAATGGAGTACTGGGACTGGAAATTTTCTGAACTTTTAAACTTGCCAACCACGGTTCCACCTAAGGTCTGTGGTCCAACCTATGGACCGTCGGTGGTTCCATCGAAACCGGCACCAGATTCTTTTAGAAACTGGAAATTTTTCCTTCTTTTCGAATCCGAGGTATAACAATATCTCTTCCTTGGAAACATTCATCCTCGAATGGGATCTAAGACACCATAAGGAGGGTAACAACTAAACCTAATAGCCCAACATGAATGAAATCACAAAAAAGGCACATATCCGAGGAGGGAACATAAACACCAAACTAAAACATGTTCAAAACATCATTTCATAAGGTCCACATGCAA
This sequence comes from Solanum etuberosum, assembly GCA_029582245.1. Taxonomy (NCBI): domain Eukaryota; kingdom Viridiplantae; phylum Streptophyta; class Magnoliopsida; order Solanales; family Solanaceae; genus Solanum; species Solanum etuberosum. The sequence continues at coordinate 7,312 of JAJONR010001186.1, read as the reverse complement.
CTCATACTCAAATGCACATAAACATGAAGAAATCAATCAAGCTAACTCAATTTTCTCAAAAAATCAGTTTTTCATGAACATACATAAATGAGGAATCACGGGAATATCTAAGACACATGAAACCAAAAGACTAAACCATGAGAAACCTGATACCTCAAACTAGAGTAGGGACTGAGGGAAAGAGATGAGGATAACGGGATATCATATTGGCCTCGACCTCCAAAGTAGCACCCTCAACTAACTGATTCCTCCAAAGAACCTTCACCGAAGCAATTTCTTAATTTCTCAACTTCCAAACTTGTCGGTCCAAGAACTCAACGAAACTTCTTCGCAAGAAAGCCTATCCTTTATGCCAAGACTCTCCCATGGTAGTATAGATGTCGGATCACCAACACATTTATTCAACAAGGAGACATGGAAAACTGAATGCACCGATGCCAAGTCATTAGGTAATTCAAGTTCATAAGCAACTTTACCAATACGCCTAAAAACTTGATATGGGCCTACGTAACGGGGACTAAGTTTCCCTTTCTTTACAAATCTTATCACACCCTTCATGAGTGAAATTTTCAAGTAAACCCAATCATTCACATCAAACTCAAGATCCTTTCTTCTAACATCGACATAGGACTTTTGTCGACTTTGAGCCATTTTCAACCTTTCTCTAATAAGCCAAAATTTTTCTATAGCCTCATGTACCAACTCGGGACCTATCAAAGAAACTTCACCCACTTCAAACCAACCTATAGAAGATCTACACCTCCTACCATTAAGAGCCTCAAATGAAGTCATACCAATGCTTGAGTGAGTTATTGTTATATGCAAATTCAATCAAAGGCAAGTTATCATCCTAACTATCCTTGAATTCAATGATGCAAGCTCTATCTTCCAAGGTTTTGATAGTACGCTTCGCTTGCCCATCGATTTGTGGATGAAAGGTCGTACTAAGCTTAACACGAGTACTAAGCCCCTTTTGGAAGGATTTCTAAAACTGAAAAGTGAATTGGGAACCACGATCGGAGATAATGGACAAGGGCACTCCATGCAACCTAACCATTTCTCTCAAGTACAACTTAGCACAGTTCTCCGCCAAATAAGAAATCTTGACGGGAATGTAGTGAGCTGATTTCGTCATACAATCTACTATAAGCCATATCGATTTATGTTGTCACCGCGTGCTGGGTAAACCAACAATGAAGTCCATATTCAAGTCTTCCCACTTCCAAGTAGGAATACCGATATCTTGGGACAAACCTCCCGACTTCTGATGTTCAACTTTCACTTGTTGACAATTAGGATAGCTAGCCACAAATTTCAGAATATCCTTCTTCATCCCATTCCACCAATAGACCTCCCTCAAGTGACGGTACATCTTGGTAGCTCCTGGGTGAATGGAATATCGAGAACTATGGGCTTCTGATAAGATCTACTCTCTCAAATCATCTACATTAGGGACAAATAAATGACCTTGATAGGGAAGCACACCATCTCCACCTTGGGAGAAAGCCTCAACAGAATTTTTAAGCACCACTTCCTTCAGTTCAACCAAAGTCTGATCAAGACCTTGCTTTGCATTTACTTCTGACACAAAGGACGACTCCAAACCATCATGGACCATAACACCACCTTTACTAGAATCAACCAATCGAACACCCATTCAGGCCAATCTATGAACATCTCGATCAATTCCTTCTTACTATCCTCTATATGAGCAGCACTACCCATTGTGAATCGACTAAGATCACCCGCCACCACATTCACTTTACCGGGATGATAGAGAAAACTCATATCATAATCTTTTAGTAACTCTAGCCACCTTCTTTGGCGAAGATTTAGATCCTTCTGGTTAAACACATATTGCAAACTTTTTTGGTCGGTAAAGACATCAACGTGAACACTTTATAAGTAATGCCTCCAAATCTTTAAGAAAACACAACTCCCGCTAATTCTAAATCATGGGTAGGATAGTTTTTTTCGTGCACCTTAAGATGTCTTGAGGCATAGGCAATGACTTTCCCATTTTGCATACGGACACATACTAACCCAATTCTTGAAGCATCACAATAAACAACAAACCCATTGGTTCCTTCTGGTAAAGTCAACACTGGAGCGGAAGTAAGTCTATCTTTCAATTCTTGAAAACTCTTCTCACAAGCTCCCGACCATAAGAATTTAACTTTATTTTGGGTCAACACCATCAATGGAAAGGAAATCGAAGAAAAAACCCTTCCATAAACCTTCTATAGTAACCGGCTAAGCCCAAGAAACTTCTAATATCCAAAGGGGATAGAGGTCTAGGCCAACTCTTAACCGCATCCTTCTTCTTAGGATCTACCTCAATACTCTTTTTGGAAACAATGTGACCAAGAAAACCCACAGATCTTAACCAAAACTCGCACTTACTGAACTTTTCAAAGAGTTTTTGGTCCTTGAGGACTTTCAACACAATCATCAAATGATCGGTGGACTCATCTTCACTCCTTGAATAGATCAATATATCATCATGAACACAATTCAAACATGTCAAGGTATTATCTAAACACCCTATTCATAAAATACATAATTGCGGCTGGAGCATTAGTCAAGCCAAAGGACATTACAAAAAACTCATAATGACCATATCCAGTTCGGAAAACCATTTTTGGAATATCATCCTCTTTCAGCCTCAATTGGTGATAGCCCAACCGGAGGTCAATCTTAGAGAAGTAACTTGCTCCTTGTAGGTGATAGAACAAATCATTTATCCTTGGAAGAAGATACTTATTCTTAATGGTAACCTTGTTCAAATGATGGTAATCGATACACATACGAAGTGAGCCATCTTTATTTCGAACAAACAACACTGGAGCACCTCGTGGAGTGATAGTCGATCGGATAAAACCCTTATCCAACAAATATTTCAATTTATCTTTTAATTTCATAAGTTCTTCCGGAGCCATTCGGTAAGTAGGAGTAGAGATAGGTTGCATATCTAGGAGAAGGTCAATACCAAAGTCTATTTCCCTTTCGGGAGGAATACCGAGTAGATCATCAGAAAATTCGTTCGGAAACTCATTTACAATGGGGACTGACTCAAGAGTAGGGGTTTTGGAATTCTTATCCTCTACCCTAACTAGATGGTATATGCAACCCTTAGAAATCATCTTTCTAGCTTTAAGAAAAGAAACAAACCGACCTCTCGGCATAGAATTTCCTCCTTCCCACTCTAGGATAGGGTCATTTGGAAATTGAAAATTGACCACTCGGGTTCTACAATCAATAGAAGCATAACATGAATACAACAAATCCATACCAAGAATAACATCAAAATATAACATATCATCTACAAGATCAACATGAGTGACTCTAAGGGACAAGGAGACATGACAATTTCTATAGACTTTATTAGCCACAATAGATTCACCGATAGGAGTAGAGACAGAAAAAAGATCTAACAACACATCCAGAAGAATATCAAACCTCATAGCTACATATGGCGTCACAAAAGACAAGGTAGCACCGGGATCAAGCAAATCATAAGCATCAAGATAATGGACTTTCAACATACCGGTAACCACATCGGGAGAACCCTCTTGCTCATGACGAGCCTGGAGCGCAGAAAACCTATTTTGCTTCTTACTCCCATAAGAACCAGACGAAGGATTAGGTTGAGTCCATCGACGATTATCTCCTTCATTCTTAGCAACTGAGGGATAGTCCCTTATCTTGTGATCTGTATTTCCACAATCAAAACATGCATTAGAACCGGCTAGACATCTACCTTCATGCTTCCTTCCATATTTAGCACAAGTAGACAATGAAGATCGACTACCATTTCCTCCTTGAGTTTTAGGGTTAGACACCCTATCTTTGTTGAATCTATGAGGAGCATTAGAGGAGCCTTGACCAGAAAACCTTTGTCGGAACTTAGAATGACCATTTGCATCGAACCTTGAATGTGAAAAGTCACCATCACCAGTCCTTGCTTTCTTTGACTCCCTAGATTTTTTCTTAAGTTTCTCTTATTCTATTTGTTGAGCATGCACCAATAGATGAGAAATGTCCATATTATTGATGAGCATGGCGGTACGACATTCTTTGACTACCATCTCGGACACTCCCGACACAAACATACTCATCCTTGCCCTAGAATTGACAATCATAGTAGGCATACCTAGACAACTGTGTGAAATTTAAAGCATATTCCTTCACACTCATGTTTCCTTGATGAAGGTTAATGAATTCAAGTACCTTTGCCTCCCTCATCTCAAGGGGAAAACCTATCAAGAAAAGCAACCTTAAATTATTCCCAATCGATAGGACCCACATCAACCACCCTCCCTTCCTTCCATTGGTTGAACAAAACTTGAGAAACAACCTTAAGTTGGTAAGTGGCCAATTCCATCTTTTCCACTGGCGTCACTCCCATAATCATCAATACGTTATACACTTCATCAATGAACTCTTAAGGATCTTCCTCAACCTTAGAACCATGAAGCTCTGGAGGATTCATTCTAGTGAAGTCCCTCAATCTAGATGACGGCGTACCCGTATTTGGGTTCACGGGGACCACAACATCCATATTGGCTTGAGCCATCATGGCTTGGGCCAATACTTGAAAAACAGCCCTAAACTCCACATTAGTCACTTGCTCGGCCAAAGGGTCGACAAGAACATGAGAAGCCTGAGGAGGAGCTTCTCGTTCCATATTCTCATTCGCATTCCTCCTAACGTATGCTCTTCAAGGGGACATATCCTTAAAAGTACCGGATAGGGATTAGGAGAAAGGACACATAGAGTTACACTCTATCGCATGAATATAGAGTAATGAAAGAAGTGGACTTTCATAATCCTCTTATATCTTCTTGTTCATAAATTTGGTACACTTCACACTCATGAACAAGACTCTACTCGACGTGGCTTAGAGACTTTCGAAGAACCTTTCTAAACCTTCTGCTCTGAATACTAAATTTGTCACGACGCAAAGTACCCCCTAGATGTGATATGGCACATAGGACACCGAGAGCCCCTACACAAGCCACTTAGCATACATCATACAAGATTATAGACTTTAAGAGTTTAAACGATAGTTTATATCATAGCAGAAGTCTAACATAGTCTCAAGCCATCTATTATATCAAGAGTGATTGGGACGTAACCCATACATCACATACAATATCAGAAAAGTAAAGACAATAAGTAATAAAAGGTTTGTTCCTCGGAACTTGAGGACTCACCACTTTTCAAAACCACTAAAGTGATCACTAGCCACAAGGATGTGGAATCAGAGCACCGGACCTTACATTGTGAAAGAATGTAAACAAAAGTATGCGTTAGTACAAATAATGTACCAAGTATGATAGCAATGCATAAGAGTTATAAATTATGCTAAAAATAAATTTTCATGACATGAAAAGACCAAGTTAAAACATAAGATAAGAGATTAAAAGCATAATCATGAATATGGTCAATGTAAGTAAAAATCATCTTTGAACACACGTGAGATACTTCTCGAAGTAACCTTAGTGTATTATTATTGTGGGAAGTAGCCTTTAACCGACATATAGACGATGTGAGCTATTACATTGAATCAGGTGTCTACGTCACACTGAAAAGGGATGTCGTCCTTACTTGCCAAGGTAAGAACCATAACTTCTAGCTTAAGTGGATCCACTAGCTAATGTCTATCTGAGACAACCTACGGTGGTACATAGTTTATGGGACATGGGTAATCGCCTCTTGTCCACTCGGTGCTAAGCATAAATCCCACGGAAAAGTCATTAGTCTTTACTTGTCTTTTCATTAAGAGACATGGGTAATCATCGCTTGTCTTATCATCCATGGAAGGCACATCAAGTAGCCAATCCAAACAAGGTTTCATTAGAATAGCTTCTAAATTTTGATTCAAGGTTTAGTTGAGAAAACCTTCAACTCTCAAAGAAACTTAAATCATTTTCATCAATTTCATAAAGAACATGCATATCATCATAAATTCCTCTTTCATAGTTCAAAACCCACATTATATCATCATAGTCTAGAAATCATGAGTCATGCATGAGTTCATGGGAATTCATCTTAAAAGCATGCAATTACTTCAAATCATGCGTAAAAAGGCATAAACTAATCAATTGGATCAACACTGAAGGAACCTATGACAATTGAATAAAACCTTAGTTTGATTGGGGAATTTATCTTTTCAAAATTGGAGAATTTAGGACCCCTATGGAGGAAATAGCTCCATAGGTTAAGATTATCATATCTTGATGCCAAAAGCTTGCAATTAATGGAAGATTTGGAGACTTGATCTTGAAACCCTAGACTTATTTTTCTTCCTTAGAGAGAGATATATTTGAGAGGATGAACTTGATCAACTTTTGAGATTTTAGGTGAATGAATTGAATTGGGTGATTTGGGGGTTTAAAATCATTATATAGGGCCTATAGTAGAGGGTAAAATGACATAGTATTGGGTTTAAAAAATTAGGAAAAGACTCAAAGTCCCTTTAAAATAACTGTCGGACCCTCACCGACGGTCTGTAGGTCCTACCAGGGACCGTCCTAGTCGACCGTTGGTGGGTTCATATACCACCATCTTTGGACCCCCAACGACGGGACCTCATGTATGGTCCGCGGATCCACTTACGGACCGTACACCTCAACCGTGGGTCCTAACTTTTGATCCTAAAATTTTATTAAGTCTGGGACTCACCTACGAGACCTACCTACGACTCGTGCATTGAATGACAGACTGTCCTAGTAAACCGTAAAAGAGTAGTGGGACTGAATGTTTTTTGAACTTTTGAACTTTTGAACTTGCCAACCACGTTCCACCTACGGAGCATCAGTGCTTCCGTCAGAACTGGCACAAGATTTTTTAAAAACTTCAAATTTTTTCTTCTTTTCGAATCTGAGGTGTTACATAATGCTTCTTTTTTCCTACTAATTTATTGGAATTGAGCCATAAAAGAGCTCATTTCATGGGAGTTTTATCTATTTATCAATTTAGGCAGGCAATGAAAACCTACGAAGATAAAATCCTTCAATGTATTCTAGAATCTTGCATTTGATTTTGTTGTTTGGACGCATAACATATCCACTCATTCAAGAGGCATAGTTGATAAAAAATAATAATAAAGGAGACTTAGACCAAATAGATGTCATTTTAGTTTTATTTTCTTGGAGTAGGAGTCAGAGCTAATTAACAAGACTAACATGTAAATTTTAATACGCATATTTTGTTTGTATTTACCTATTCAAATTTGTATGTCAACCTCGATGGCAGATAAGTCCTTTAAATTTAATAAAAGTGTCCAATTAAAAAGTTCTTAAATCTG
>JAJONR010001185.1:0-58826 GCA_029582245.1 Solanum etuberosum | reverse complement strand
CTATTTTATGGCGAGTTGAATATATTATTTTTATTCAGTTTTTAAGCTTTTGTATGCTTGAGTTAGTCTTCCGCTTGTAGTCAGCTAGGATGAGGGTTTGCTTGGGGACCAGCAATGGTTCTCGAGTGCCGGCCACGTCCAGGGTGTAGGCTCGGGTCGTGACAGGAGCCTATAGCCATTTTGGATAAGCAGGTCCGGAAGCTTAGGAACAAACATATTGCTTCAGTGAAGGTGCAATGGAAGCATTGTTAAGTCGGTGAGGCGACTTGGGAGATAGAGTCAAATATGCGTGCCAGATATCCTCAGGTTTTTTAAGCTACAGCTACTTTCTTTTGCTTTATGTTTAAGGAAAATCATTGTTTTTAGTGGTGGATAATGTAATGACTCGGTCGTTCATTTTTGGAAAGTTTCATGAATTTATTATTTTTCCCCTCCCAATATTGACCCCGAGTCTTTTATGATTGAGTTTGAAAAGTTGGTTTTGATCTTGGAGTTAAAAGTTGAAAATTTTGTAAGTTTTGAGTTTGAAAGGCTAATATTTTGAAGAAAGTAGTTTTTGGAGTCTTTTGGAGTTTTGAGTGTCGGAATAGAATTCTGTTGATTCCATCAGTTTCAGACCCCAAGTTTTTTTTAGGATTTGTTGTCCTAAGTTGTGAAATGGTGGAAATTTAGCCTTCGGATCAGAATTTTGAGAGTTCAATTGGATTCAGGGGATGATTTTAGGCCTAGGTAAGGTCCTGGTTAATTTTTGAGAGGTCTCGAGCTTGTTTAGCCTTTTAGGTGTGGGTTAGTTTCTTGTGGTTTTCATGGATGTCGGGTCAAGGAGACCTCAAATTCATATTTTGACAGTTCCATTGAGTCCGGAATGTCAAGTATTATTGATTTGTATATGTGGTTTGTGTGCATAGGGTTCTGAACGAATACCGAGGGCCTTTTTGATGTTTTTGTGTTGGCTGATGTTTCTAATGTTGCAGTCTTCGCTTAAGCGAAACCTGGTTCGCTTTAGCGATGGTCGCTTAAGCGGAACCTATTCCAAAAAAGTGAGACTAGCCTTTTGGGCGGGGTTTGCTTAAGCGATGGTCGCTTAAGCGGAACCTAGTTCACAAAAGCGAGACCCCCAACTTTTGCGGGGTTCACTTAAGCTACACTTAAGAGGGTTTTTGCCTACGATTTTTGGGGTTTATGCTTCATTTTCCATTTTTGATCTTGGGGAACCCTTGGAGGTGATTTTTGAACGGTTTTCTTGTGCTAGATCATTTGGGTAAGCTTTCTTGATCCTAAACCATCATTTTCCTTTGGTTATTTATGAATTCTAACATCAAAATTTTGGATTTTTGATGGGTAAATGGCAAAGTTTTTCAAGAACTCAAGTTCTTAACTAAAATGGAGATTGTGAACTGATTGTAAGTCCTTTTTGAAATGATTTTCCCCAATGAGTTCCTAAAGCCTCGAGTAATATTTTCAAGTACTAAATTTTGAATTCAAGCCTTTTTTTTGAAATTGGGTTTTGGTGTTGATTGACCCATTTTTCAAATAATTGATGTGGGTATTGTTGTTTTTGAGAATTTATTGTGAATACTTACTTTTATATAGATTGTGTGACTTTTAAAGTGATTTGGAAGGGGAAGAGTATAATCTTAGAGTGATTAACTTTGTGTTTTAACGTAAGTGATCTCCTAAACTTTGTATTTTAGTAGAATTTGTGTACTTCCTTCATTACTTGTGTATTGGGAGTAATGGGGATGAGGTGAAGGATTTAATTATCCACTTCATACGTCTAAATGAATAAAATAGGGTTGAAATGAAAAAGACTATGTGATGAACATGATGATATGAATTGCCTTATTGTGACCCTTGTTAATTGATTGATGAAATGCTTGAAAGCATGAATGTGGACTTGAATTGTATGATTTGTTGTCTCTTCCATGTGGTGTGATCTTGCTTGTGTGCATTGATTGTTGAATACCATGTTGATACTTATGATGAATTATGATCCCGAGGTCTATTTCGGCATGTGCTATTATGTCGAGAGCTGTGCCGGTGAATGTTGTTATGCCGAGGTAATTTTCGGCAAGTGCTTATAAAGACGATGGAAAATGGTTCTGGCGAGAGATTGATTATTGTGACTTGATGCATTTGATGCTTATGCGTGACTTGGTTTCTAATTGTGATTGATGTTCTTGTTGCGTGTAACTGAACTACTTGAAACTAAGATTGAATTGTCTGATTCATTTGATGGTGGAATTGTGACTTTTGCGCTGTTGATATTGGGCCTTATGAGTAGTGTATTGTAGAACTGTTAGGTTGGGCTGATTTTTGTGTAGGTTTTAGTTTGAGGAGGTTCGGTTGGAGTGTAAGGGGTATTCGATTTCTAGCTAGATTCTTTGTTCATAAGGTTGCTTGTTGGGTACCGTGTTGTTGGTACTCACTCCTTGCTTCTACACTTGTGTAGTTACCGTGCCGGTTTAGCGTGATTGTTCTTCTTCTCACTTTCTGAGGCTCGTTGGAGGACTTGAGAGGTAGCTGCTTTTCATCCTGGTGGGCCCTCTTTTCCTTTTTTCCCAAAATCTTCTTTCTATTTGAGAAACAAAGATTGAGAGTTGTATCTATTTCTTAAATTCCACACTTTATGGAATGTAGTGGCTTGTACGCGTGACAACCAGATTTTGGGGGTTTTAATAGAAAGAATAAGTTTTTCCTCTTTATCTTGTTCGTGGTTTATATTTTGGCATTTCTTTCTTTTTTGTTGGGTTGAGGCTGACTTGTCTTGGTGGGAAAATACAAGTGTCATCACGTCCATTTTTAGGTCGTGACACCTTTAAAGTCCGTGAGGTGGCTTCTAGTCATCTTGGCAGACATCACATACTCTTGATTATGTCTTTCTACTATTCTAGTATTGTAGTCATTCAAACTTGTATTTCTTTTTAATCCGTTGTATTACTTAGTGGCTTGTACACGTGACACCAGGTTTTGGGGATAGTTTTGCTATGTTATGAGATCTGCATTCTTATATTATGTTTAGTTCTTAATTTCTTTCTTACTTCCACATTTACTCTTTTCAAGGGTTATTTACACTGATCTGTCTTAGTGGAATAAGGCAGGTGTCATCACACCCCATTTTTGGGTCGTGACATATATGGATTGTCAGGACCCATATGGTTATTTTGGACCTTTTGTTACTTATCTATATTTCTAAAGTATTTAGAAAAATAACTTTGTAGAACTTTGTAATAAACAACAAACTTTAAAGTATATTTTCAAAACCAGAAAGTTAATACGAGTAAACAAAATATAATTTGCAACAAAATAGAAAGAATATCGAAATGAAGAAAATCGAGTCCACCGAATGCACAATGAGTCCTTAATAAAATTATTCTGCTCAACTACATCAGGTCAATGGAATATATCCTCGCAGGATAGAATGATCTTACTTATCGGTGTATTGGTACCTAAAATAATGATGCAAATGAACCACTCAAAGGAAGTAAAGTAAACAAGCACCAATTGTTCGTTCAGAATAAGAAGTTCAAAAAATTCGTTGTTGAAAAATGAGAGAAAACCCCTCTATTTATAGACAACAAAGGGTGGTGTCAACAGAAGCTTACTGTGCCTTATCAAAAACGTCACAACCCTTTGGAAAATTCTCAATTTTTTGGAAAAGTCACAACCCTTCAGAAAAGTCACAAATCTTAAGAAAAATCGCAACTCTTCAGTTTCTATTCACGCCTTTTAAAATCCAACAATCCCCCACATGATTGTAGAATGACTTTAACAAAAAATAAACAGGCAAGTATGTACTTTACAAGCAAGGATTAATTACTTCTAGATAAGCAGGTTTCCCTTTTAACTTTTCGTAGTGAAAATATGTCGAATATACTCGATCTATAGGTAGATTTGATATCTTTGAGTCGTTGAGCTTTGGTGTATACCAAGACACCACATGCAACACAATTAATTCTTTACCATATATGGTTCTCAATGTTGTGTTCGTTTCAATCATGAACACTTTCTCGTTTCATGAGTATATAGAGAATGTGTTTTTACAATCATCTGTTTTGAAGTGGCTTACACTTCACACTCACATAGGTGATTTCAAACTGTGTTATTGCGTAGATACACTTTTTGGTCAAATTTGCCAAACATAGAAACCATTAAAAAACTTTAAGTTTTATCAACTCGTTGAAATGTCTTAATGTTTTATCCTTGTTCCTGAACATTGTCTTCATCACAAGAATGTATTGAGTTTATTGACAATGTCGAACCATCAGTCACAAATTTGTTTGATCTTATTGAACCAAGCTCTTAGGATCTCCGATCTGCTAGGTAGAGTTACCGTCATGATGATTTCTTTGATGATCTCTCAACTCCATCTCTAGTTAGTACTTTTGTATGTGGATCCGACACATTATCATTTGACTTCACACAGTCAAATGATAAATTAGTAAAAGACTTGTTCAAAAATTTTGAATAAAAATCAATAGCATACCTTATTTTACCTTCACTTTTATCGTGTGTAATTTTGTAATTGACCAACCTTGTCTGATATAGAAATTTATTAACGTAAAGAAATTCAATTTGAATAAAAATCAATTTCATACCTAATTTAGTCTTCTTTTTTATTATGTGTAATTTTGTAATTGAATTTCTTGGAAACTTATTAATGTAAAGAAATCCAATTTGAATAAAAATCAATATAATTGCATACCTTATTTTACCTCCACTGTTATTATGAGTAACTTTATAATTGACTTGCCTTGTTCCGATATGGAAATTGGATGTAATGAAACACAATTTGAATAAAAATCATTTGCATAACTAATTTGACTTTCACTTTTTTCTAGTATAAATATGAGTCTGGTATTTGGCTATTGGCATACCCATGTTCCATCTTCCTCTAATATTTTTGGGCAATCTTTTGTGTTTTGGGATTTTGGTTTTAGAATTATTTTGGATCTTACGAAGCCAATACTTGAATTCATACTTAAAGTAAGTTGTTTCTTTTCTTGATGTTTTAAATTTCTTTAATTTTATCTCTCTCATATCGCTTAATGTTTTTACTTTTGTTTGCCTACAACTTGTTTCATATGTTCAAATGACTTTTTTGGGACTCGTCTCAGGCTAAAGTCATAAACAAAGTCAAGAATTTTAGTTTGTAAACTTTGATTTACAATTATTTTTCTTTTTATGGATTCTAAATAAATTTTTTGTACATATATGTTTGAATAAAAATAATGCTTTGAGTTTTTTCCCAACCTCTAACTACATTGGGTTTTCCCCCGAGTGAGGCCTTTGAGAAGCGTCTCTAAGGCATGCTGAGAAATAAAGGTTATTTTTCTCACCCTATAACTACATTGGATTTGCCCCTGAGTGAGGCCTTTGAGAAATGCCTCTAAGGCATGCTGAGAAATAAAGGTGACTAACTTTGTAAGGGACACTGAGGAATAAAGGAGGAGTCAAAATTTTAATGTAATGAGTTTAACTTTAGATTTCTATTAATGATAATTTTTTCATTTGTAATAGACTTTCACATTTAATAATAGTTTAATTTTAATCATAATGAGATACTTATATCCACACAAGTACTTTTATACAATTAATTTCACAGATTTGTTTTCAATTCTTCAAACCACAGCAACCCCTTTTCTTCTTCCCTTATAAAAAAATATTCCTTTGTTGCAAGACTATTTTCTGTAGCAAGTTTTTAATTATAAGGATCCATAAGGTTAATGTGTAGTGTTAAATGCTTCTACTTTGCTTCTTCCTATGGCACTAATTACCCCCCCCCCCTAAATTCAAAGGATTTCAATTCGTCGTGATTATTGTTTCTTTTTTTTTTTTTTGCTTTGCTGTAACATTTAATTTAAACATTCATAATGCCTTGTCTTGTTAGGTTTTAATAATCATGTAATTTATTTGTGTTATCGTAAAATTATTCGCTATTATTCTGAGTTTATATGAAGGGTTTATGTTGTGCCTACTTATATATGCTGTCTATGTTAGTGGAAACAAGTCCTACGAAGAAGTTACGGAAGAAGAAACTTCATCAGATGATTGATACTAGATCTCAATCAATATTTCAGCGCTTAAGAGTTGATACTATCCGTAAATGGACATAAATTATTTCATGAAACTTCCATCTGCAAATGGAACACAACTTTTAGGATTGCGGATAGTTTCTACTCTTAGGAGCTTAAATGTGGATTGAGATCTAGTATCAACCACATGATGAAGTTTCTTCTTTCCTAACTTCTTCGAGGGACTTATTTCCGATAACACAGATGACATCTATAAATAGGCACAACATAAAACCTTTCCTATAAACCCAGTGTAATAGCAAATAATTTTATAATAACACAAAGATATTACATGCTTATTAAAACCTAACAAGACAACGCATTATGAATGTTTGAATTGAACCCCAAAAAAATGTTACAGCAAAACAAAAATAAACAAACATCATGATGAATTGAAATCCTTTGAATTTGGGGGAGGGGGGGGTATTAGTGCCATATGAAAAAGCGAAGTAGAAACATTTAACACTCCACATTAAACTTATGGATTCTTATAATGAAACACTCGCTGCAGAAAATAGTCTTCCAACAAAGGAACAATTTTCTCTAAGGTAAGAAGAAAAGGGGTTGATCCAGTTTGATGAATTGAAAATAAATCTTTGAAATAAACTGTCTAAAAGAAATTGTGTGGATATAAATATTTCATTATGATTAAAATAAAACTATTATTAAGTATGAAAATATGTTAAAAAGAAAAAAAAATTATCAAATAAATTGAAAAAAAGTAAGAAAATAATACTCTGTTTGATGAATTGAAATTTATTTTTTTGTTAGAAGTGATTTTGTAAAAATACATTTTAAGAAAATAACAATTTATATTTAGCTAACTAATTTGAATTACTTTTACCAATATTAGAACACGATTCTATTCTAGCCTACATTCCAAAAGTGCTTTTAAGAAAATTACAAATTGGGTTTTATTGTTCTTAATCTTCATAATTTAGATAAATGAGGAAGACACTGAAATATTCAAAGGTTAGCTAAAGACTTTTGAAGATCAATAATAGAAAATTTTAAAATGATTCGATGTTTTGTGTAGGAAGTTCTAGGCCTTCATTAATTATTCACTCTAGAACACTAGTTTTTTCCAATCTAGTAAAAAGTCTATTTAATTGAATGATACAAGAGCTGATTGAATAGGAAAAGAGAATTAAAATTACTAATATTTAATAAAAGCTGAGAGTAGAACATGTTTGGTGCCTTATCCATGTAATCTTCATCTTAAATTGAAAATTATTAAAAATCCTACTAATAGAAAAAGAGAAAATTGTTGCAACTGAAGAAATTTGCGCATTTTTTTAAAAAACATTTATTTTGAACTACACTATAATTATCCATATTATATCCCAAAAACATTAAAATTTACTAGAGAACGATAACCAACTGTAAGGCAACTTAGGATGCAAATCCTTGGAGTGTAAAATTCAGGATACAAGTGGCGAATTCAAATAAAGGAGATACAAAGAGGATACAATGAATTCAGTGATAGAAATCTAAAGTTAAACTCATTACATTAAAATTCTGACTCCGCCTTTATTCCTTAGTGTGGCTTATAGAGTTAGTCACCGTTATTTCTTAGCATGCCTTAGAGGCGTTTCTCAAAGGCCTCACTCAAGGGCAAATCCAATATAGTTATAGGTTGGGAAAAGTCTCAAGGTGTTATTTGTATTAAAAAATATATGTACAAATAATTTATTTAGAATCCATAAAAATAAAAAGAATTGTAAATCAAAGTTTATAAACTAAAATTCTTGACTTTGTTTTTTACCTTAGCCTGATATGAGTCCCAAAAAAATAATTTAAACATATGAAACAAGTTGTAGGCAAACAGAAGGAACAACATTAAGCGACATGAGAGAAATAAAATGAAAGAACTTCAAAACATCAAGAAAAGAACAACTTACTTTAAGTATGATTCAAGTATTGGCTTCGTAAGATCCAAAATCGTTCTAAAATCAAAATCCCAAAACACAAATGATTGCCCAAAAAATATTAGAGGAAGATGAAATATGTGTATGCCAATAGCCCAATACCAAACTCCTATTTATACAAGAAAATAGTGAAAGTGAAATTAGTTATGCAATTGATTTTTATTCAAATCGTGTTTCTTTACATCAAACTTTCATATCAAAACTTGGCAAGTCAATTACAAAGTTATTTTTTATGGTAATTATATTATAACAACTAGTTATGCGTCAATACATTAGAATGGCAAAGCTTGCTGCTAGTAATATTGTATAAAGGGGAGGAGGGGGGGGGGGTTAATATAATATATGTTATTTCCATCTGATGATGATGATGGCCTTCTATGCCGCACAAAAGAGGTTCCTTTCTTGTCCGATTTTAATTCTGTTAATACAAACAAAAGAGGAATTGTCCAAGAAACATAGGAGTTAGTCCCCTTTAACTTAGACCCTTCTTTCGCCAAAGCATCTGCCACCTTGTTCTCCTCACTGAATTTATGGTGTGTTGGGGGTTCCCTAGCTTGTGTAGCAGGTACCTGCAGTCAGTCAAAATATTTGAAAGAGAAGGATTATCATTAGAAAGAAAAGGTATAATACCTCTGCAGTCTATATCGATTTCCAAGGGAGTAAGGTTATGATCAAATGCAGTCGATAGGCATTTTTTAGGGCATATAGTTCTGTCGTAATGGTGGTTTCCATGGTAAATATTTCCCATGAATCCTATTACCCAGTCCCCTATATTATTCCTAATTACCTCACTTATTCATATTCACCAGTTTTTTCAAAGGAAGAGTCGTCCGTTGTTAGGGTTTTCCAACTAACTTACTCAATACTAGGTTGTTCATGGCATGTCTTGGGTTTGGTTAGGGCTATGTATTCCATGGTGTGAGAGTATGGCATTTTAGGATTAATTGTTGTTATTATAGTTGTCGTTTCTTTTAAGCTAAATTCTCTGTAGATATAAGGGAAAAACATCCTCCCAGGGGATGGTTTCCCAACCCTTCGTACTTATTTGTTAAAAGAGAGGGCCAGGTGGAGTTGGGTCTGTTAAAATCTCTCCAAGCTAGTTTGAAATTCCTTTGGATTTGGTCAATTTTTTTGGTGATTCCGATTGGTAGTTTTATGTATTGCATAATATGTGTTGGAATGTTATTAAGACTAGCCTTTGCTAGAGTTGTTCTTTCGGAGGTTATGTTTAGGAATTTAGTCTTCCATCCAGCTAGCTTTTGTTGGAGATTATCTATTATAAATTGGAAGTCGTTAATGCTTGGGGCCTTACTGAATATGGGGAAGCCTAAGTATTTCCCGAACGGTTATATCTAATATCTAGTTCTTGGGAGATAGCCTTTTAATTCATGATTATTATATTGGATTTTAATTTCTTGTTTGAGTAAGCATGGATGTTGGCATGTTATGAACAACTCTCGCCTTTTCTTTATATATGGTTGATCAATGATGATATTGAGTGCATATGTTTTTCGTATTCACCCTTTCTTCATCACCGTAGTTATGCAAGGTCTATTTCTTGTATGAGTTTGAAGTTACTTTAGCAATAAGAAGTAACTTTGTTGGAGCAACTAGAGTTGGTAGGTACCTTTTAGTCGAAATGCTTCATGAAGGAGTGCACCTGTGATGAACTCAACTTAGAAGAATATTTAGCTTTATGGTTTATGTGAGGTGGGGGAACCTTGTAAATGCTCACAATTGTGTTATGGTTGTGTTATATAGAATTGTTCAAACAAAGTGTGAATTTTTGTGTATGCTCGAAGAAGGAAGTCTACAGATGATTTAACTAATTAAGTTTGTTATGAGAAGTGCCATGTGGTTTTGTGATTGATATATTAATTACATTATTAGGATTAAAATTATGTTGTTGAAATGGACTATGTTGCAGCTTAGCTTTGTTAGCTAAGTCACCAAATATAGGTGACTTAGGAAGATTTAGACATGATAAGGCATATGCATTCCGATATTTGTTACTTTTGCGTTTGTTAACATAACTAGTTGTTGCACACAGTAATATGAGGCTCAAAGGTATAAGGTATTGGACATATCTCTTGTGTAAAAGATTTTAGAGTAGTGACGAGTTACGAGAAAGCACAAGAAGCTCATATATTGGAGAGTTTAATGTATTCAAAATTCCATGAAGTGCAAACGCATGTGCATGACTAGTGAGAATTGAGAGATTTGAAGATGTAGACTTATAAGGTAGATATCCTCAGTTTTGAGTGAATGAATGATGAGTTGGTATTGTATCAACTTATTAGACTCTTATTCATGAATTATTGTTATGTTTTATTGCTAATGATGGGGATTTTAGGCTCTTGTTCTCTTGTGTGCAGGAATTTCTTTGAAAATGAAGATTGAAGGATCTCACCAAAAATTTCAATGAAACACACAGATGAGGAACCGGCATCCAACAGAAGTGTAGAGACATTCTACCGGCTTAACGCTGGCCGAAAGAGAAAGAAACTGCCCAGAAGAATGCGCCCAACAGAAAATGATCGGCATTCCACCGGTCCAAATGCAGGCATCACTAGGGTGGAATGCATTGAGTCGGCGCAACAACCAACACTAGACGCATCTGCCGATGCCACACAACAGAGAAGTGGAAGTTCAAGCTCAAAATCATACTTGATGCTGAAGATACTTCCTTTGGAATATTCCAAAATCAAAATAGAGATATATGCTATTAAGTGCTCTTATCTTCTTCCCAATTGGGAATTATTCCATAGATATTTCAAAGTAGAAGATAAAAGGTATAAATTGTAGAGCTTTTACTTGCTGAAGAATATAACTCAAATTAGTACATCTTCAAGCTTAGATTCAACTTTGGTTACTGATTATGCATGAAATGGATCTTTTCTATATTGGTATAATCTTTATTTCTTCATTTATAAGTTGCTCAATTTCTTGCTAGGGGTGTGTGTGCAAGATGTTGGTGTAAATCTTAATGGGTTGTATTGCATGGATCTGTTGTTGTCTTGGTGTTTGGATCTAAAAATCAATGGTTGCAAATATTTGTTGAACTCTCTAGCACTATTTTGGTTGAAGAATAAAAAATAGAGTTGGGTAAGACTTCATTAGTGAGAACTTAAGAAGTTTGTCCTAGGATTAGAACTAGAGATAGTCATATATGATATAATTTCTCATTTAAGGGTATAGCTACATATAGTCTAGCTCATTAGCAAAAGTAGTATCAATACAAACAACACTTACTGGTAGGAATAATTGGTTAACCCGAATCCACAACATAATATCATACAAATAATCAAGAAACATGAAACTTGGAGATATAATTATGACCTGATCCTTCAATTACTCCATTTCTACCAAGTAATACCCCCTTTCTAACACCTATGTTCTATCTCAAGACACCCCACCTCCCTTTTCTATCAACTCCACCTTTTATGCTATTCCACCCTTATATCAGATCATAAACCAACCTTTCAATCACATAAGTTTTTTCGAAACCACTCATTCTACCCTCACAAGAATTGCTTTACTGATTCCATTCCTAAATCAAAATCCACCCCTAGTTCTGTTAACAGGTCTACTACTCACCCTCAGGCTCTCATGCTCACACCTTTGTCTCGACACATCTTTCATGTACCTCAGACCACCCAAGGATCCCTAAAGACGTCACCTACAATGTTTAACATATACTCTCGATCTTCACAAGAACCTCATCAACACCTAACACAATACTCGATCACTCATAGACCAGCCTGTAACAATCACATTATGAAGAAGTAAACTCGGTTCACTCATGGAACCCACACACAAACAATAACATATATCAGGTGTTGTACCCAAGCCAACTATTAGTAATTTATACCGGCGTGGTACTTGATTCAACCATATAGATATCATATACTAGGCATGGTATCCGAGCCAACCGAATATGTAACAAGTGTGGTAACTGATCCAACTACAAGAAATCATATACCAAGCATGGTACTCTATCAAATCATTAGTATGTACAAGGCGTGGAACCAAAGCCAACCATTAGTGTATATCAAGCATGGTACCCGAGCCAACCGACAATCACACGTCACAATCACAAACATCAAATCACACTTGTACACCCATGTAAATACATTCATTTCATGAGATTGACAAAAACTAATGTTGCTGTTTATACTCCTTCAATTTCCCTAACCATACATTATACATGCAATACTAATGAAACAGTTAGCTAGCACATATAACATAAAGGGTAAACAAAACAATCATCACCTACTCAAAAGACTCTTCCCAGAACATTTCTAGCTCATAATTTGAATACCCACAATCACCACACATATGATTACACCAACAATCATCATAATGTTAACATTAACTAATCAAGTCCATTACCATCTTAAATAACCATAATTATGCGCTCATCCGCCCAGACTTCCTGTCCAAAGGCCTATACATGCAATCGCCCACAACTTATAAGGTATTATGCAGTTAAAGACATGTCTAACTACTCAGTTAAGTCTATCCTACCTGAACACCAATAAACTACTGAAGAGCTCGAAACACGAACTTCTGGCTCCATGGGGAAAAATCTTGATGGACGTAGGTCAGAATGCCATGGGTTTTAACCCTCCTTGCTGTCAAATTGCTCCTCTCCATTGTTCCCATATTTGGAGTAGCCTGGAAAGATTTTTGGAGTAACCCTCATCCTTTTTCCCACTAAAGAGGAGGAGGAAAGTTAAAAGAAATATGTTTTCTAGAGTTTGATCCCATCAACCTGGCTATAGCGGTCATGCAACTGCTATAGCGGCGGCGCCATAGCAGGAATATTCTCACTATGGTGGGTTGAAATCTGCCCATATCAAATTCAAATATTTTTTCGTGTCATCCCAATATAATTTGGCAACATATTTTGAAATTTTTTTGGAGTCCCGCATGAGATGCCCTTTGAATAACAATGGAATATGTTGTTATAGTATATACCAATTTACCCATCATTCATTCATGAATGATTTTTAAGATGGAAGGAAGGACAAGTCGGTCGCATAATACTGTCGCCTAATTTGATACTGTCCACAAAGAATTTTAGCATATGCAAACCATAGAAAATTACCATCCTCTGAGTATCTAAGTACATCGGAGCCTTGCAAATAACAAGGTTAGGGAAATTACCCAAACAAAACAATAAAAAACTTTCCTGCCCACCAACCTGGACCCTGCTATAGTGGGATATTCCCTCAATGGCGGCATGACAAGACTTATAAATTAGAATAAGGGGGAGAGGAATGGATTTCTCACCCATTCTCTCCTCTTTTACTCTAAAAACTTACTTTCACTCAAGATCACTCTATTCGAACGTTAATCCTAAGATAATAATTAGTTTCCTTACTTTCATTACTTCAATTTATAATGATTTTTGCATGCTAGAATTTGGTTGAGTAGAATAGAGTTTGGGTTGATTTTTTTGAATTTAGAAAATGTGGTTCTGATTTGGCGAATTTGTTAAAGCATGGATACATCACTTACATTTAAAACACTCCTAGAACATTCTGGGTGTACGAATTACGGGGTATAGGGCCAAAAATTGGTATGAAATGGGGAGGAAAGTTGAAGGGTTGTTCTTGGTTAGAAACTTAGATTCGGGAAATATATAGAAGTTGTAATGACCCAATTTTTGCATATAATAGTAGTAGGATACTTTAGGAACACTGATTTGAAGTTATTTGGTTGGAAACATAATTTTTGTGTCAAGGGCCGCCATTTAAGCACCCCTTGAATTTTTGAAATGATAAAAGGCCACTATAGAAGGAGCCGATGTAGTGGGAATATTCCTGCTATACCAGTCTTTATATAGCGGGAGACTATAGGAACAACCTCCCAGTTCGGCCAAGGGTCAGATTTTTTCTTTGAAATGCTTTTTCTATGCAAGTTTAAGAGTTTTAATACACCTATTGATGCTTTTTACAGAGCCTAAAACTTAATGGCTGACACTCCCAAAAGAATATCAATTTGTGAGGTTTACAGATGAGGTTAGTAAGGACAGATACGTTGATTAAAGGTGGACAAATATTTCTTTTGAGAGGGACTTTGCTATGGAGGGTGTGGCGGAGAAGGAAAGTGCTTTCCACACTTGGCTAGGCTCCCCAGCCACACACTCATGCTGGGTGATGGAGTTCTACGCCCTCTTACCCATTATTTGGGATGACCCCAACCCACCTTTTGCTTCTCAGGAAAAGATGTCCCTGTGGGGGGTGCATACTATGAATAAGGTTCTACGTGCACCAGAGGTCTCCAATGCAGACTACGAGACCATACAAAGAAGAATGGACATGAAATGGTTGCGGGATACAATAGTCGATGAGGAGCACTAGATGAGGTAACCTACAGAAGCAAACGACCTACTAGAGCCGCTGAGGAGTAAGGTTGGGTCTGCTGACAA
Organism: Solanum etuberosum; assembly: GCA_029582245.1. NCBI lineage: Eukaryota > Viridiplantae > Streptophyta > Magnoliopsida > Solanales > Solanaceae > Solanum > Solanum etuberosum. The sequence goes on along the minus strand of JAJONR010001185.1, from coordinate 44,388 downwards.
ACATATCTTCCCTTATCTGAGGTTGACGGGAAGTCCCTTAATCTGGACCTGTCTTACAACATCCAAAACAGCCACCACTACTTGCCATACACTCTCCTGGGTGGTTCTTCCCACACTTCTAAAAGATCGGAAAAGTGTGACCACTAGTGCAGTTGCATGTGACTTAGATCCTGGTGCCCTGTCCTTGTTCTCTAATCTAAACTTAGCTTACAAAGAACTAGCAGAGGATGGGGCTAGGCTTTAATAGTTCTGGCGAAACTGAGAGATACTATTTCTTCCTGATTTCTGTTGAGAGTAATCCACATTCTTTGTCATTTCCCTCTTGTTACCCCTATCACTCTCCTTAACCATATCTTGAAAAATTTGTTGGGCATGAGTCATCAAGTGAGAGATGTCTATCTCCTTAATTAGAATTGTTGTTTTTCACTCTTTCATCACTATCTCAAAAACACCGGAGACAAACTTACTCATGCTAGAGTCGGCCACCGTAGTTGGAGCATACTTTGAAAGTTGAGTGAACTTCAAAGAGTAATCCTTCACTGTCATATTGCCCTACTTCAAGTTAATGAATTCATGGACTTTGGCTTCCCTTAGCTAAAGTGGAAAGAACATGTCCAGAAAAGTAGCCTTAAAATTTTCCCAGTCCACTGAACCTTCATCAGCAACCCTATCTTGCTTCCATTACTTATGCCAAATATGATCCACGGACAGCACTCTCAACCAGAGTGACACCCATGATCTCAATAATATTCTGGATTCCCTAAATATACTCTTGTTGATCCTCATCTACCTTAGAACCATGGAACTTTAGAGGGTTCATCAGAGTGAAATCCCAAACTCTAGTTGCAGTTGTATTCCCATTTGAATTGACTCGAGCCACAACTTCTATGTTGTCCTAAGAAGTCATAGCTTGGCCTAGCGCTTGAAAACCAGCCAACTTAGCATGAATGAAATGTTCAACAAAAGGGTCTGCTCGAGCTGGAGGTGCTTGTTTCTCCTCATTCTTGTTCCTTCCGATGTGGTCTCTTCTAAGAAGCATGATGTTGTAAATGTGTAGATCATGAGTTAGAAGGAGATTATATAGAGTTTTACTCTACCACACGACTAAGAGTATGAAAGAAGTAAAGTATTTCCTAGAAAGTTTCATAGCCTTCAATTCATAGATGTGGCGCGCTTCACACCCATGAATAAGACTCTACTTAATGCGGCTTGCGGACATCCTAAGACACTTGAACCTGATGATTTGATACCAAGTTTTTCATGACCGGAGACTAATCCCTATCATAATACGATGCTTAGAGCCACAAGTGACCCCAAGCTAACTTTATGAATGGCATGACATTAATATTAACATAACAACTGGAGATAACTGAAATACTAATGTGGAAGCTAAAACTGGAATAATCTATTAAAATAGAATAGCCCAATATCTACAAAAAACATAAGTTGAATCTAAATTGATTGTCTGAAAGGCTGTACAATAATGAGTTTCTACGACTGTAACACTTCAGATTCGAGAAGATAGGAAAAAAATGCAGCTTTCCAGGATCTGGTGCCAGAACCAACGGAAGCCACCAACGGTCTGTTGTTTGACACATGGTCTGTAGGTGGGCCCGTAGTTGTCCAGTTCCAGTTCTCCACAATATCTGGTCCCAGTACTTTTATATGGTTCACCAGGATGGTTCGTCATTCAATGCACGAGCCGTAGGTAGGTCTCATAGGTGAGTCCTAGACTTAGAGGAATTTCAAGATCAAAAGATGAGACCTGCGGCCGTGGTCCATGGTCTGTCGATTGACCCACAGTCTGTAGGTGGGGTCCCGTCATTGGGGTCCAAGAATTAAGTCGCCAGTTTCCTCCAAAAAATCACTCAACTTAGAGCAAAAAGAAGAGGAAAAGTCACCAGTTTCTTCCCAGAACAAGCAGAGGTATTCTTCAAAGTTCAGCCCCGAAATCCAAAGGATTTATCCGTAGATTTTGTCACCAGGTATGTGGGATTTCAGTAGTGGGTTCCTTTCACCCATTAGATCCCTAGAATTTAGTTAGTCCTTCAGATTCTCATTAAGTGTTCAGACCTAGGGTTTCTAGATTTTCAAGATTTATTGTGATTAAGGTTTCTTTGATCTAAATAACTTGTCTGTTGATAATTTAGTATAATTTCTTGCATAGAACTCAGAACCCTAGCTTGTGTAAATTTATCCTAGTTCATGAATTATGCTTACTAGGCCAGTCAGACAAAAATTCATGCTTCAGATTCTGAATGCAATGTTCTAAGTATATAAATGTTGCATTCTCAGTTAGCATGTCAGTAGTTTGAGCTATTCATTATTTAGTGCATGTTAGCTTTATAAATATTCATTTGGGAGTAGACTTAGCACCGAGTTGGACTAGGGTTCAACGTACCTTCAGAGTCCCAAAACTATGTGCCCGCATAGGTTTATAAGTCCCCTCAGTTGGACATCAGTTTTAGTGATCACGCCAGAATCATGCCTCTATACCCCTGGCAAGGTATATTGGGTCCTCTCGATGGGGCGTATACATCGGAATCCACATTTAGCTCACGTTGTTTATGTCGGTTAATAGTACATCCCACATTCAGACTCTTAGTGCATTGACCAGGTTTTCAACATTTACATCAGTATACAGTTCAACATGTTACCTTCATGATTATTACCTGGTCATTGCATTCAGTTTAATTTTTTAGTTATATTTCAGTATCTATATCCTTGTTCAGATTATATCATTTCTCAATTATGTAATTTTTATCGTATATACTTTGTTCATCTTAGCATATCTATATCATGCATGCTCAGTACATTCCATGTACCGACACATACTTTGCGCTACATCATTTCATGATGTAGGTTCAGGCATTCAACATCCATATCACGCTTAGTTTGATCCTCAGTGACACTTCAACAACTTCAGTGGCGATTCCCCATACTTTAAGGACAATAGACATGCTTTACATTTCAGTCCTCATTTTCAGTTTTCAGTTTTGTTAGAGTTGGTTGGGGGCATGTCCCAGAACTCAACTCAATTAGAGTCTTTTCAGACATAGTAGTAGATTCAGCTCGAGTTGTTAAGTGTTGGGCCAGTCAGCATTAAACTCTTATTTTATTTTATATTCAGACTAGTTGGGTTTTCCCCCACTTTTAGATATCACTGTTTTAGCTTCTGCATACTACATGTTTTACTTAGTTATCTTAGTATGCTTGATATATGCCAGACTCAGATTTAGCTTTGGGTCACTCGTGATCCTAGGTCCCGTGTTACGTCTGGGAGGTAGCCTCAGGGTGTGACAACGACAAATCCCTAGCTAACTCTAAATATCTAAAACTAAAAGTATAATACTAAAGTTAAGATTAAGGTCGTCCTTGAAGGATAAGGACTCACCAACTCAGCTATTTCTGACTAGAGATCGTACTGACCGCGAGCTGGATAAAAATAATATAGGAAAAAAAATATGTGGTATGTACTTTGAATGTACGGAGTATGAGTTATAATGCTTGATATACATGACTACTGAACGTGTTGAACTGTGAAAACATATTGATGCATTGACCAAGTAAATAGTATGAAGTCTGATAAATGTTGTACTGAAATAACTGAATGCTTAGTCATGTAATGATACTGAAAGACTGACCGTGGGAGATACTAAAATTGACATATAAACGGTAACATTCCGAAAATTTTTAAGTTAAGATTCGAGCCATTCTTTAATTGTGAATAAGATTGTATCTAGTGATACTAAATTTTCTTAGATGTTAAGGTCACTAGAATCCCCTAGCATAAAGTTGAGTTGAGAACTTTCTCTCTGATTGAGTTTTTCTTTGAGATGTTACTTAGGTTAACTTCAAACGACCATATCTTTTAGTAAATAGATATTTAGGTGGCCCATAAGCTATCAAATCGAAGGTCTTTGAGTCCTCTTTCCAACGCCACCTAGTTTGCTAAATTTCGAGCTTGAAGTAAAATGTTATGCCCATTTGAGTGAAACCTCTTTAGTTAAGGCCTTTCATCCGTTTTAGAAAATGGTATTTTGGTCTTTTCCTTTTTACCACTTGTATTAGCACGTTTTTCCTGACCCAATTAAGGGTTTAGTCAGATTCTTAATCACCCATTCACATTCCAAACACTTAGAATTTTAGGGCGAAGTTTCAAAAAGAGGAAAAAAGGGTTTACAAGCGTTCATTCAAAGGTTGATGAATTTCGCCAAGAACAGTCATTCTTTCAAGGTACGTGAGATTTTTCATAGTGATTGATTTTTTGTCTTCACGCCAATCATGTAATTCTTTCATTAATTTGTCTATGAATTTGTTTATGTAAAGATTCTTGAAGAGTTCTTGAGTTTTAGCCCATTCTTTAACAATGGAGGTTTTGAGTTCTTAAGGTGATGGTGTTGCGAATGAGTGGTGTTTCTTGATAGAATTTGAGTGAGATTTCAATGAACTTGTGTTGGGTTTATGAATCAAAGAGAGTTTGGAAGAAATCAATCGATTCTAGATGAGTTAGGACCCGAAATTGAATAAGAAAATTCGTCGGATTTCTTGATTCGGGCTGGGGCAATGCGCCACCATAGCGCTACGAGGGCTGGCGCCCTTCACCTGCAGTACACCCTAAAGGTCTCCCAGTACTCTTGGGGCTGGCGCGATGTGCCAGGTATGCGCCAGGGTCGCCTGACCCTTTTCTTCTCCTTTCTTCAACCCGTATGTCTTCCTTTGAATTGTGTCTTCGCTCTCTTCTTAATTTTAACACTTAAACTCATCATTGATACTTGAGATATCCTTCATATCCAAATCATTAGTCTTAAATTACATTTCAAATTGAAGTAAATTTAAGAGGAAAGTTCATGAGGGTCCTTCGAGTCAAATTGAGAATTCTTTTGAAATCAACTATAGTTTTGAACTAAGTCTTGAGGAAGTATGTATGAGAATGAGAAGATTTATACTCATGAGTTCTATATTGTAATTGAGATCCTTGATTTGAGTCGTTCATGTCCATAATTCCGCATGAACCTTACACTTGAGTATTCTTGAGAGAAGTAGTATCGTTGAGTTCTGAGTTATGAGTTATCAGTTCTTGCGTTCTGAGTATTATGTTTTCTATATGGTTATTGAGATCTTTGATTTGATTCGTTGACGTCTATATTTCTGCATGAACCCTATTTTGAGTTATAAGTCTTGAGAGTCTTGGAAAGTTGATCACTTTGTTTTAAAACTGAGTTTTGAGGGAAGTTTAAAGAGGGAGTTTTGAGTAAAGTTTAAGGTAACTAAGTATTACCAAATGTATCATTTTTATATTGAGAGAAGAGACACTTTGATTTCTTTAAAAATTTTATGAGTTCAAAGATATTTTAGAGCACTTATCTCTTTTAAGAGGATAGTTTGAGCAATTATCTCAAACCAGAGAAACAACATGTTTTATACATTTGAGCATGAGTATATATTATTGGGTGTAGTATTGAGCACTGATATGAGGATGATTTGAGAACACTCACATTCCTCATAAACCATGTATGCCAACATGGGTATATGATCATACATTTAGATGAATCCTAAATATCTTTGGGCAGAGCTTAGTGGATCCAATTAGTTGAGGTGTTTTATACCCCAGCAAGGTATAGGACAACTCTGGCAGCGTGGATGAGATGTTGTATCATCATGTAACTTATAGTGATGGTTGTCGGTTAGAGAATCTCCCAAATAAGAGTAAAGGAGGATGAATTGTATTTTTATACAGTTTGAGTTGATATCTACTGTTTTGAGTCTATTGAATTTTTATATACATCCTTGAGTTAGTATTTGTTTATTATGAAGCTTTAAACATGTTATCTTTTGTTATTGCTTTTATATTAGAGTTGAGTTGAGGTGAGTATTGTCTTTCCATGTTATCAATTCAGTTAGCTATGTTTCAGTTTCCCCTTACATACTCATACATTTAATGTATTGATGTCATTCGACCTGCATCTTATAATGATGTAGATATAGTTGTTCATGATCATCAACAGATGCTTCGTTGAGGTCATTTGACATTCTAGTTAGCTTTGGCGAACCTTCATATATTCCGGAGGACTTCACTTTTACCTTACAGTTAGTAGTTTTGAGATGTCATGGATCTTGTCCCCATATCCTTCTGTAATAGTAGAGGCTTCATAGATAGATAGAGTTGAGGAGTTTTTTTTGAGTATTTACATTCTTTGAAAAGTTTTACAAACTATAAGTATGGTTCAGACTTTATGAGTTGAGTGTTTGAGTTTAACCGATTTTATTCAGTCTTAAGCTTACTATTGCTTGAGTCAGTTTTCTTCTTGTAGTCAGCCAGTATGAGGGTTCGCTTGGCGACTAGCAATGGTTCTCGAGTGCCGGCCACATCCAGGGTATAGGCTCGGCTCGTAACAAACTTGGTATCAGAGCACAGAGTTCAAGTGTCATAGGGTGTCTATGAAGCTGTGTTAGTAGGATCTTGTTTGTGGTTGTGAGGGCCCCACTTCTATAAATGAGGGACTACAAAAATTTAAGAAAAGTTTCCCTTCTTTCATACTCTAAATAGTGCAATAGAAGTGTGTCATAAGGAATTTATTCTAACTCGTGCATTTATCATATCCATTCGACTATCCCTCATACTCAAGGTAGTTGAAAAGTAATGACAAATCCTTATCGATGAGTTACTCTCAGCAAAAATCTTCTGAAAGTCATGAGACTGCAGATAGCCTTGAGAGAAGCCCATGAGTGAGTTTAAGTGCTGTGTTTCGAAAGAATGCACTCTTATTCATACGAACCGTGCATTCAAGCTAAGAGAGATGTACTCTCTTCTCAAAACCTTGTTTCAATTGAGACCCTTATGAGGAAGTGTGTTGTAGAGCTTGGGTAGTATTTGCACCCGAAAAGATAGTATGTGTACGAGGTTATAAGCAGTAGTAGTAAAAGTACACAAAGTTAGAACAATGCATGCAAATGATCAGTAATCTAAGACAGGGAGATAATGATGACGCAAATTATGTTATTGTAGTCATGCATCCATTATGTCATTAATGAGGAGTTTTCTATTGTGGATGGGCTAGAAAGTAATGATTTTGTGTAGATTTTGTTATAGAAGGCAGAGGAATAATTACTAGTTGGGATGAGTTAGAGTGTACTTTAATTGGAAAGAAGTTTATGTCAATGTGCTATTGTGATAGTGAAGACCAAGTATATGTGTTGAATAGAAGAGTAGAGTATTCATTAGGTGATAGATCTAAGCTATACTTATGATTATTTAAAGGAGAGTCCTATAGTATTTAGAGGATTATAGAACTAATTAGGTAAGGATGTATAGTAAGTGGGTAAATAGTACTTAAGTTGTGAAAAAGGAATATGACGGTAATCTGTAAATAAATAATTTGTGAGATAAGGATTGCCTACTTGTTATGAGATCTTAGTGGGTGAATGTTTATTAATTTTATCTAGTATTCATAAGTTAGTATAGTATGTGAGAAATTGTATTGATATTTGTGTTTAGTAAATAGACACTAAGCTTGAATTTGAGATGAGTGTCGTGATCAGAAGAATGGCAACATGAGGGTGATGATGTTAGTTTTAAGATCTGATTTAGTAGGTTTGACATAGAGTAGGAGAAGGAATTAAGATGTTAGCTGAAATGAATGTGACGGGTACAAGTGCGAGATTTTGACTTTTAGATGAAAGAAATTAAGTATGACTAAGTCACTAGATTAACAAGAGTATTAAGAGGTGTACTCAAGATCGTATGTAGTCGAAGGAAGTTCCAAGTAAGTTTATTGTTGTCATGTATGCCTAGATAGCATAATTGAGCTGTCAATATGGAGTAGGCTGACGTAAGCATTATTGATCACCCTTAAGAGTTTGGTAGAAAGAATTTTATATAGTCAATGCCGAGCCTCTTAAATATAGTTCAAAGTTTCCTTAAGCTAGGTTGATATGAACATAGAAAGATGTCATTGGTAGGCTGAGAAGGAGAAGTCAGATTATTAACAGTCAGATTAAGTGGCCTTATAATCCAATGAGGGGATATTAAGAGAAGTATCTTAGAAAGAGGTCTTACAAGAAATCTTAGTACCTGCATATGGAGAGTTCACTAGCCATGAGATAAGATTTCCCAAGTATTAGAGGAATGTAGACCAGTTTAGAAATGATGAAATAGATCCATAGCAAGTGTCAACTCCAAACCTAAGGTGGAGATGATGAGATGATCAACCAAGTCAAGTGTTGAGAATCAGATAGTGATGTGTTCCATTAGAGTTGTACTGTTATATCAATCCATTCATAATCTTGCATATTCCTCAGGTTTAGTTATTACAACATCTTGTTGATGGTTCTAATAACAGAATTGTGTCTATGAACCATGCTTATACACTTTAGAGAGATTCACATCTATGCTCAGTTTTCAGAATGAGGGGCAAAGACTTTAGGCAATTGATCTCAATCTTCTCAGCCTTATGATATGAACCTAATCATATAAGCACTTATGTCTCATAGTATGTTCAGTCTCACAAATTCATAATTTGATCCTAATGGCTAGCAAAATAATGTTATGTCAAGCATATTCTTATATTAGAGTTCTCGAATGAATCGTTCTTATGATCTTTCACTCTAAAGCTCTTTCAGTGATCCTTTTTAGTTTTGAGTGTGGTGTTGTTGATAATAGTTGTGTGATGATAAAGAAAAGGATTTCTATCTCTTATTATGATAGTGATGGTGTGGTTATTTCATATAAGAGTCTTAATGTAGAGGAAGAAGGAGATAAGGTTTACGATGAGTAATAAGTCAGTTTCTGGGTGGTAATGCATTAAAGTTCAGTTGGCAGATATGATGAGAGAATGATAAATTCTTATAAGGTTTGGTTAGTAGTAGTTCATGGAATGGTTATATTACTAGCTTGAATGTGGTGTTAGTAGCATGTAGATGAATGCATGATGCATTAGGTGGTTCTTGATTAAGACTCGAGGTTGGTTAAATGAGATGGCAAAGAGTAATATTCTTGGGATGAGATTTCCTATAGAGGTATAGAATCTGAATCTTGCGATTTAAATTATAATAGTCACCTTGTGTTAAGTACTTTGCGATCTTGAGTTAGGCTTGAATATAGTAAGAGCATACAACTAGACTCAGACTTGAGTAAGAGTAGTTGTATACCCTTATAAGAGTTATGAGTACAACTTATGAGATGTGGTATTCATAAAGGAGGGCATAGTTCAGAGGTGTTTCTAGGCTTGATATCTAACAATTGTATTTCTTAAGGTGTAATAGTCATATTCTTACTTCATGCCCAGATTTTTCCTTTGTCTCATGGAAGATAACTTCATATAGAGCTTGTTTATGTTCAAGCTCATATAGTTCTTGACTGATGTGCCATAGACGATTCCAAACTTAGTAGGAATCAGTTCCTCTTATGTTAGTAGGCAAGTTTAGAATTCAGAGAGATAGTAAGAGGAAACCCTTTCCATTCTTCGTCCAGTCGTCATTCTAGGACAAATGATCCCAAGGGGGAGATATTGTAAAATCCCAAAAAAATTCTAAGTTAAGATTCGAGCCATTCTTTATTTGTGAATAAGATTGTACCGAGTGATTCTAACTTTTCTTAGATGTTAAGGTCACTAGAATCTCCTAGCATAAAGTTGAGTTGAGAACTTTCTTTCCAATTGAGTTTGGCTATGAGATGTTACTTGGGTCAACTTCAAACAACCATATCTTTTAGCACATAGAGATTGAGGTGGCCCATAAGCTATCAAATCGAAGGTCCTTGAGTCCTCATTCCAACGCCGCCTAGTTTGCTAAATTTCAAGCTTAGAGTAAAGTTATGCCCGTTTGAGTGAAGCCTCTCTAGTTAAGGCCTTTCATCCATTTTAGAAAAGGGTATTTTGGTCTTTTTGTTTTTCCCACTTGTATTAGCACGTTTTTCCTGACCCAATTAAGGGTTTAGTAAGATTCTAAATAACCCATTCACGTTCCAAACACTTAGAATTGTAGCGCGAAGTTTCACGAAGAGGAAGAGAGGGTTTTCAAGCATTCATTCAAGGGTTGAGGAATTTCGCAAAGAACAATTGTTCCTTAAAGGTATGTGAGGTTTCTCATAGTGATGGATTTGTTCGTCTTCACACCAATCATGTAATTCTTTCATTAATTTTTCCATAAAATCGTTTATGTAAAGATTCTTGAAGAGTTCTTGAGTTTTAGCTCATTCTTTAACAATGAAGGTTTGGAGTTCTTGAGGTTAGGGTCTTACGAATGAGTGGTGTTTCTTGATAGAGTTTGAGTGAGATTTCAATGAATTTGTGTTGGGTTTATGAATCAAAGAGAATTTGGAAGAAATCAATCGATTCTAGATGAATTAGGACCCAAATTTGAACAAGAAAATTCATCGGATTTCTGTGTTCGGGCTGGGGAAATGCGCCATCATAGCGCTAGGAGGGTTGGCGCCCTGCACATGCAGTGCACCCCAAAGTACTCCTAGTACTCCTGGGGCTGGTGCGACACGCCACTGATGTGATAGGGTCGCCTGGCCTTTTTCTTCTCCATTCTTCATTGTATGTGTTACTTTGAATCGTGTCTTCACTCTATTCTTAATATTAACTCTTAAATTCTTCATTAATTCTTGAAAGATCCTACATATCCAAATCATGGGTCTTAAATTACATTTCAAATTGAAGTAAAATTATGAGAAAAGTTTAAGAGGGTCCTTTGAGTCAAATTGAGAATTCTTTTGAAATCAACTATAATTTTGAACGTGGTATTGAGGAATTAAGTAAGAGAATAAGAAGAGTTTTACTCATGAGTTCTATATTGTTATTGAGGTCCTTGTCGTTCATGTCCATAATTCTGCATGAACCCTATGAATTGAGTATTCTTTATAGGAGTAGTATCATTGAGTTATGAGTTCTGAGTCCTTGAGTTCTTGAGTTTTGAGTATTGAGTTTTCTATATGGTTATTTAGATCTTTGAGTTGATTCGTTCACGTCTATATTTCGGCTTGAACCCTATTTTGAGTTATAAGTCTTGAGAGTATTTCAAAGTTGATCATTTTGTTTTAAAACTGAGTTTTGAGAAAAAGTTTAAAGAGACAGTTTTGAGTAATGTATAAGGGAACTAAGTATTCCCAAATGTATCATTTTTACATTGAGAGAAGAGAAACTTTGATTTCTAAAAAGAATTTATGAGTTCAAAGATATTTCAGAGCAGTTACCTCTTTTAAGAGGATAGTTTAAGAAATTATCTCAAACCAGAGAAAGAGTATGTTTTATACATTTGAGTATGAATATATATTATTGGGAGTAGTATTGAGCACTGATATGGGGATGAGTTCAAACAACTCACATTCCTCATAAACCATGTATACCAACATGGGTAAATGATCATGCTTTTTAGATGAATCATAAGTGCCTTCGGGCAGAGCTTAGTGGATCCACTTAGTTGAGGTGTTCTATACACCGGCAAGGTATAGGACAATTCTTGCAGCTTAGGCGAGACGATGTATCATCACGTAACTCATAATGATGGTTGTTGGTTAGAGAATCTCCCAAATAAGAGTAAAAGAGTTTGTATTGTATTTTTATACATTTTTAGTTGATATCTACTTTTTTGAGTTTATTGTATTTTTATATACATCCTTTAGTTAGTATCTATTTAGTATGACGCTTTAAAAATGTTATCTTCTGTTATTGCTTTCATATTAGAGTTGAGTTGAGGTTAGTATTGTCTTCCCATGTTATTAGTTCAGTTAGCTATGTTGTTGTTTCCCCTTACGTACTCGTACATTCAATGTACTCACGTCATTCGACCTGCATCTTATAATGATGCATATATAGGTGTTCATGATCATCAACAGGTGCTTCGTTGAGTTCATTTGACATTCCAGTTAGCTTTGGTGAGCCTTCTTATATTTAAGAGGACATCGCCTTTACCTTACAGTTAGTAATTTTTAGATGTCGTGGGTCTTGTCCCGATATCCTTTTGTAATAGTAGAGGCTTCATAGATATATAGAGTTGAGGAGTTTTTTTTTTTTAGTATTTACTTTCTTTAAAAAGTTTTACAAACTATAAGTATTTCTATTGAGTATTGTTCAGACTTTATGAGTTGAGTATTTGAGTTTAACAAATTTTATTCAGTCAATAGCCTACTATTGCTTGAGTTAATTTTCCGCTTGTAATCGGCAAGGATGAGGGTTCGCTTGGGGACCAGTAATGGTTCTCGAGTGCCGGCCACGTCCAGGGTGTAGGCTCAGGTCGTGACATAAACATGTGAGCTATTACATGGAGTTTGATGTATAATCCCCATCAAAAAGGCCTGTTATACTTTGCAAAGGTATAAAGGTTTATCTGAGCTAATGGAACCACTAAGCTAATGTCTATAAAGACTAAGGAGACAACCTCAACTGTTATACATATGTTGACCGTGATCCTTCATCCCTAACTATGCTCAGTGCTAAGTAAGACTCCCAATAGAAAACATGTAATTAACTGATACAGTAATAGTCTGATAATACTAAATAATATTGATTTATAAGAATAACTTGGTAGCTTATGAATCGTGATTTAAAAATGATAATTACTGATTATATCTAAAAGACACTTTATTTGAAACTATCTATAATTATGAAACCTGAAAATCTGAAACATGCATCTGAAAGAACATAATTTTGAGTCATGATAATACTTATATATTGTAGATTCATGAAAATACCAATTAAATCATGGAATTATAAGTAAAACATACGATTAAAGACTAATTAGAAAGAATAACTGAATTTCAATGGAAGCCCATGAAATCATAGAAATCCTAGGTTTTGTAGAATCATAAACACGGAAAGCTGTAGTTTCTTTGGGACTCAATGGGCGAGAGGATACCCATTGATAAAATCCCACATACCTGGAATGGAAGCCCTGGCTTGAATTTCCTCAATGGAGACTTGAAGTATGGAACCCTAGTTCTTGCTTAAGAGGAAACTTGAGAGAGAAAATCTTATTCATGGAGTTGTGCATGATAGAAGAGGGTTTAGGTCACTAATTTTCCCTTAATACAACTTAGAATAGATTAAAATGAAAAAAGTATAGGGATTAAATGAGTTGGAAAGGACCAAAATGATCCTTTCTAAAAAAACTGACGGCAGGTTCTTTGATGGTCGTCTACGGTCTGTGGTTTTATCTACGGTTTGTGGTTCCATCTACGGACCGTAGATCCCTGTCCATAGAAATCAGAGTGAAATACTATGTTTTGAACTTTGATTCTACGAGACCCTTCTACGGACCGTAGTCCCAACTACAACTCGTAAATGGGGTTCGTAAGAATCAAGCCGAAGTAGAGTTTATGACCCGTAAACTTGTCTCGTAAATCTCAGACCAAACTTTTCCAATTTTTGAAGCTCATCTACAGATTGCATCACTGCCCATAGTTCCATTATGGCCAGTAAATGGTGTCCATAAATTCTAAAAATATGCTGACTTAGAATTTTTCTGAGTTTCTCCTGATTTATTCTGAGCTAGGAATTTCTCAAGTATTACAAATCCATTTAAGTTATTAAATACTAAAAAATAATTTTATCAAGAAAAAAATACCTTCTTACTAAACCCTTAAAAGGAAAAGAAAAAAAGAGACAAAAGTATATCGTTATCTTGACTCAAGAAGGAAAAAAAGTAATTACATAGGTCAAATAAAAATAAGTTCTCTTGTCAACACTAAACTTGCTCATTTTCCTAATATAAATAGGCTTCAAGGGGAAAGTGAACACCACATTAGATCTTGAATTAACAAATTTACCAGAAGAGTATGTGTTTATCTTATAAATTCAGCGCTATATATAGAGTAGTTTCTTGTATCTCCTCATTCTTATGTCTGAATAAAATAAAACTCAAATTATTGAAGGAATAAGTAATCTGATGGCAACTCCTTTTAATAGTATGATAGATGAAGTTCGTGTGATTCTTGTAGATCATGACAAAGATAATATTACCGAGATGGTTGGTTTGTTAAAATCTTATAAATACAAAGGTGACATCTCTAAAAATGTTATATAAAACTTATAACCTCTGTTTTTTAATATAACCAAATTGTATGTCATTTGTCATAGGAGTTTAATTGATATGATGCTTATTATCTAATTTGTGATTCTAACATTTACTCTTTTCAGATTTCATTTTATCTTATAATTTTTTTGTCACGCTCCGAGCCTACACCCTGGTTCCCAAGCGAACCATTGCTGGTTCCCAAGCGAACCATTGGCCTGGCTCAATACTTAGCGGAAGACTTACTCATAAATATAAGAACTCAAAAGTAACTCAACTCATAACACAACGCTTTAACTCAAGTCTCAAGATGATTAACTTAGAATATTTAAGAATATTCAAACTGGCCACAAGGGGCAACTCAAGTCTTAAACATTAACAAAATGAAAATAGAAAAGACTCCTCAACTACTACTATCTATGAAGCCTCTAATACTATGAGGGATGTCGGGACAAGACCCCCGATCATCCTAATAAAGTTGAAATAATAGAAATAAATGAGGGATCCGGCGGAAGCAAGGAGGCTCATCAAACAAATCTGGGACTGCAAGTGGTATCAACGAAGCGCCTGTTGATAATCCTGATCTCCTGTATTTGCATCATGAAACGATGCAGGCCAAATGGATTTAGTACATTGAATGTACGAGCATGTAAGGGGAAACTGAACATAACATAAAAGCTTGAACTTGGAAAGAATGGAACATACTCACCTCAACTCTACTCTACTCAACATCAACTCATGGATACACAACACAATACAATATAAAACAACAATCAAGATGCAATTTATATAAAGCATTTAAAACAGTAGATAACAACTCAATATATTTAAAAATACAATAACAACTCAGTTTGTATGTAAAGATACAAAATAACTCAATTTGGGTGATTCTCTAATTGACAACCATCACTATGAGCTATGTGATGATATAACATCTCGCCCACCCTGCCAAACCTTTCCTATACCTTGCTGGAGTATAAGACATCATCAACTAAGTGGATCCACTAAGCTATACTTAAAAATCAATTAGGATTCATCTAAAAAGTATGACCCTTTCTACCCACGTTGGCTACATGGTTTATAAGAACTTTGAGTTTGTTTGAACTCGTCCCCATATCGGTGCTCAATACTACTCCCAATAATATAACTCATCTCATATGCTTAAAACCATTTCCTAATCCTCAAACTTTGAGATTATTACTAAAAAGGGTTCTCTTAGGAGAGATAGTACTCATAGCTCCTCATGAACTCATTTGATAATCGACGTTTCCTCTCATTTTTAATGTAAAACATTTACTCTTGGGAATACTTAATCCCCATATATTCATTTTGAAAAATGAAACTCAACTCTCCTCATCCTCATACCTAAGTACTCAAGTCTTAAAACAAGTTTTAAAAGTTTTTAAAAGACTTCTCAACGTAACTCAAAAGAATCTCTCAAACTGGACTCTAAATCTTTTCTTGAATTTGAATTATGAATTAAAGAGTTACGATTCATGATATGAACGATCTCGTGATGATTAAATTTAGTTTAGATCGCTAGGATTAAGAAAGGAATGAAAACTTGACTCAAAGGAATAAGTACTGATGGAAGGACAGACGCAAAAGTGGGCTGACGCTCCTGGCGCATCCCTGGCGTGCCGCGCCAGCCCTCCACTTATTGGGGCTGGTTTATGGCGCAATGCTGGTGCACCGCCCCAGCCCTCTTGGCACATCTGGGGTGCGCTGCCCCAGTCCCTCCCCAGAACATTTTGACGAATGTTTCTTCTCGATTTCTGGCCCTAATTCGCCTAGAATCGAATAGTTTCTTCCAAACTCACTTAGATTCAAATACCCAACATAAGTACACGAAAATATACTCAAAACAACCCTCAAACTCATAACATTTATCTCAAGAACTCATCAAACTCATCATTAACGATTTAAGAATGAAACTTCAAGACAACTCATCAAGAACTCACATCATTAAACCTCAAGAATGAAATTACAGATAAAATCACATGATTGGCATGTGGGGGAACGAACCAACACTATGAGAACTTACATACCTCGTTAGGATCGAATCCTTAGCGAAAACCCCTCGAAGATTGCAAGAAACCCTTAAGCGCTTGAATATTTTCCTTTCTTTCTCCTCTTGAACTTCTCTCTAAAACCCTAAGCGTATTTAGAATTGTCAAAACTGTCCCAAATCAGTTTATACCCTTGAAATATTACTAAAAATGTTTAAAACTAATGGGTTAAGGAAAAGACCAAAATATCCCTCATTAATTGGGGTAACTTTCCTTAAATGGACATGATGACTTCAAACGAGCATATCTCCCTCATCCAACTCGAAATTTAGCAAACTCAGTAACGTTGGAAAGAGGATTCAAATACCTTCCAATTGATATCTTATGGTCCACCTAACTCATCCTGTACTGAAAGTTATGGTTGTTTGAAGTTTATCCAAAACTCACAACTTAAGCTTAACTTGAACAAATCTCAAATTTGGTCTTTCCAAATTAAATCTTTCTAAATTTAGCCCTTTCTAAGGCCGATGTGTTACATTTTTTATTTCTCTTTTTCTTGTTTCCATAATACTATTATGTTCTTGTTTATGTTGCTTTACTAGTTAATAAATGAGTTTTTTGTGGTAAAAAGAAGTAAATTAGATTTTTTTATTTTTGGTTCTTGCAATAACCATTCACACACATGATTTGTTTCTTCCATAAAGATGTATATGATTTTTTAAAGGGGGTCAATAGATTATTGTTGATTTATGTGTCGCTCCAATTTAATCAAGCTTTTCCCCATAAGGGGCATAGTTTTATGTTAATATTAATTATTTAATCAACCTACATATGTGTTTTATACTTGGTCTTTTTATCGGAAAAAGGAAAAATATTATTTGTCAATTGGCCTATAGAGACATAGAGTTGGAGGTAAAAAATATTTAAATTACTCAAAAATAAATTTTGAAGGTGGAGATCTCTAATTTTATAAATCTATCATTTTAGAAAAATTAAATTCCCTAGGGTAACGGAAGGGAATAGAAAGAGTAAGAGAAGGATATGATAAGAGCTGATCTAGCTGTCAACAGTATTTAAGATGATTTTTTTTGTATTTTATTGGTGTAGATAAAAAATGGGGAGACCTATTTTTTATGAAAAAAAATATTTTCTTTAAAGAAGTTATTATTAATTTTTTAATATACATATATTACTTCATTCTTTTGGTTGCAAGTGCACCTCAAGTCTAAAAATATTTTAATTTTATTAATTTTTTCTTGATATGAATGGAGCAAACCCCCATCAATTTTTGATGGGTTTTGGGGGGAATTTGTATAACTTAAGTGTGTTTTTATGAATTTTTTCTTATTTGCTTTTGTTTGGTTTGTCAATTACTTTGTAAATATTCATTGATTGTTTCTGTCTAAGTTATGTTAATTGTTTGGACTTGAATTTTTTTCTAGCTACTTTTGTAGGTATAGAAGTAGACATGAATAAAATAAGAAATTGTGTTGTACAAACAAATTAAAGTAACAAACTAACAGTAGGAGTGACATTTAATAAACAGACCCTAATAATGATAAAAGTGTGTATAATATTCTTTTTCATGTTCTGAGTTCACTGACTTTCAAAATGCATGAATATATACAGTTACGACGGTTGATATGGCTCTCATGGGGATGTCAATGCTCTCCAAAGGAAAGGAAACAATTGATGTGATTATAATCAATGTCCATTCACCAGATTCACTTTGTTTTGAACTCTTGAAATAAGTTGTCGCCTTGAATATAGTCTCTCTATGTAAGTATTTAATCAATCTTTACTTTGTTATTGTGTAAAGGCAATTATATTAATTAATATACTACAAACAAATCATTAACTATAAAATTCACCGTTAATCAATTTTTAAATAGTATGTAGCTATTTAAAGTTTGAAGAATTCATCATTAAATAATATTAAAAATATTTTTTTGTTCTTTAATAAGCAACATAAATTATCCGTTATCAAATATATATTTTTAGTATATGATAAATAGATATCTTGTAAAATTTATATCAGTTAATATACTTGAAATTAATTAGTCACATAAGGTTTAACTATATATGAAATGGATATCTTTTAAGATTTTATTGTTATAGAGGGTAAAAATAGTTTCTTTTATCAATATACACTACAGAAAAATATGAAATTCATCGCTAGATAGTTCATATGTAGCTAAGATAATTTGTTTTTGTAATCTGTCATTCTTGACTATTTTTAATTGTTTGGCAACATAAATTATCCATTGTTAATCCTTTTTTTTGTTACAGTGATATGATATGCAATTGTTTTGTAACAGTATTACCGTTATAATAATACATGAAATTTAGCGAATATGCATGAAATTAACTATTCACATGGCCTAATGCTACTTTGGGATCAAAAGATTCATCCCTGCGAGATTGAGACGGACTCCACAGACCTACTAGAATTATTAGATCATACAAATCCAATTTATAATTCTGCCACTTTAACTTGCAGGTCACTGTTGTGGAAGTTGAGGAGTCCAATGATCCGACATAGCTTCCGACAGGCCAACATGGTTGCAGACGCCCTTGCAAAAAAAGGACCCCAGCTAGTAGCGTGTAACCTAAAGAACATCGTTGTGGCACTTCCAGCCTCTTTGCGACACATTGTGGCTGCAGATAAACAAGGATTGTCAACTAGTAAATTAGTGTCGATGTCAACTTGTAATAAGGTAGCATCTTTTGAAAATCTTTCAGTACTTATTGGATCCGTACAATAGCCAGGTCCAGAACTCTTGAATGTAAGGGTGGTTTATTATATATATATATATATATACTAGTTTCACGGCACGTGCGTTGCACGTGTGTATCATATATATAGTATAGAAAGTTGTAAAATAGAATTAATATTATTAAATTAAAGCTTTTTAGTAAATAATTATAATTTAAAAAACATAGGACAAGTGCTTTTAAATGATTAATACAAATTATTATAGTGTTAGTTGTATTTTGAGATCAAAATGATCATATATTATTGAAACATTTCAAAATACATTCAAAGTTTAAATATGGGGAGAAAGTGACATTTCTTTAGTAGTATTATTATTTACTTTACTCAATTTTGTAAACAAATCTAACCAATAAAATTTTAATAAAAATATCAATACAAAATATGTCACCTATAGTCTTTCCTCTTGAGGTTATGTACATAAATGATGGACACCATTTAAGTATGATTTTTTTCTTAAATATTCATACTTCAAATTTAGTATGTGCATGACACTAATAAGGATTACCATAAATATTTCAAAATTTTATCTTTATACGTAATCTATCTTTTACCAATTAATATTTGAGTAAGACTATCATAGAGAGGTAATTCTACAAAAAAAGGTACTTTATTGTTATAACGAATGATGGTTAAATTGAGTTTTGCGTGTATGTCAAATATTTAGCTTGACCAATTCTTTGTTTTAGATATATATGAACAGCATCACCTATGGTGAAATATTTTATTTCTTTAAGTTTCTATCTTATCTTTTTAGAATTGTAGTCTTCTCCTTTTTCCTGCCGCATACATATCATAAAGTTGTTTTCTAATGAAAGTATCTAGTATCTTATAGAAGTTGTATCGTGATATAAAATATTTAAATTTTTCATTAATAAAAATTAATAAATGAATAAAATTTAAAGTATTGTTTATATATATAATCACCTGTTTATCTTACACCCAACAAAGATATAGTTGATATACTTGTAAACAATTTTCAATTTATTCAACCAAGCATGATTTGTCCAAGAAAAAATAACAACACCATGTTATCACATATATAGGGGCGGTATAATAATATGAAAAATTATTGGTCAAAAGTTAATATAAGGAAAGATTAGTCAAATAACTCATAACCCTTTGGAAAAGTCACCTCTTTGAGAAAATCACAACCCTTTAATATGAAAGGGTGTCTACATTTAATATAATACAAATAATTAAATTAATAAATAAAATAAATTGAGTATTTTTAATTGGGGGTATTATAGTAATTCAACATTCAGTTTAGGAGTTCGTGCTTTTAAGGTAGTATATATATATATTATCATGCTTTAACCAAAAAAAATATAATTCAACTCTTATTGCTAGTTTTGAAAATAATTATGCAGTTGTATGTGATGAATATAATGAACTCTTTACAAAGACAACTTTTGACGATGGAGCTTTCCTTTACTTCAAAAGGCCACTTAACAAGGAAATTGTGAAATGCTTCTTGCAATTTGTATTTAGTAAAAAAATACAAAGAGAGAAAGAGAGAGAAGAATTTAGAGATCTGATGAATATTGTTGATGATATTGGTAACAATAATATTTTTGGAGATAAAAAATAAGTTGAGGAGAAGAATATGCCTATTAATACTAAGGAACAAAGAAAAAATATTAATGAGGCTGAAAGTAATGTCATATCAAATGGAGAATATAATCTCACGAGGAAGAGAGGAAGACAAAACACAAAAGATTTTAGCGAACCAAAAATAAAGATAAATGCTAGTAATGTGACAGTTACGCGAAAGGACTTCATAGAATGGACAACGAATCTTCACGGCAAATTTGTGGAAGCTACGCAACAACTTGGTGAAAAAAGTAATTTTACTTCATTATTAACTACTTTACTCGACAATTCATTTCTATGAAGTGATATGAACCGTGAGAATTCATATTTATATATAACGTCAAGTAGTTTGGAATTAATGCATAGTAATTATTGTGTTTACTTATACTTTGGCTTGATCAAGGAGTATTGTAGTAGTGATTAAATTGAAGTTACATTCTAATGAAACATGTAGGTTGTTTACTGAAAAATATTGTTAAGAAGATGAATGTGCCTGGTGTTACCAATAATCAAGTTTCAATCCATCTTCAGGTAACATTCCTAAAAAAGGCTAAGTGGTAAATTATGTGTGTTTGCTATGGGGAAAAATATTTTCCAAGAAAATGTATGCTGAGAACAATTTTTGATTTAATGCTTGAGAGATCTCATATTTTTCATCAAACACTTGCTAGAAAATGGTTTGCTTAACTTTAATTTTGCTTAATTAATTAGAATAAAATTTAATTTTACATCTCTCAGCTGATAAATGATAGGTAATTATTATCAATATTAGTACTCAAAAGTTTTATCAAAAGAGGATTAGCGACAAACTTTTATTGTATGTCTAGTGATAGAAATTATTCTTTATTATTTTTTTATTTTTTTGTAGTGATTATTCAATGAAATAATATTAATGGCAATCTTCAATTCAAAAAGAGATTTTTATCGTTCACCATTACCAAACACCAATTATGTTTTCTATGAAAATGAGTGTATTTCAAACACATCTGAATAATAATGAGTTGCGATGATAAATATATCCCTAGGACAAACTCTCCTTTAAATTTTTTTCTTCTCTCAGATGCATCGTAGCAAGAAATGGAGACCTCCAGAAGACCGAAAATACATTCATCAAGAATCATCAATTGGTTGTCAACAGAAAAAAATAACTTTATAGAGCTTGAGAGAATGCCTCATGTTCAAACAAATGCTCCAAATCAAACCCCAAGAGTTAGAGAATTTCAACCAATTAACACAAACAACATTTTTGCTAGTTCAACTCAACAACAACAACAACGACTCTATCGCCCACAACTTCAGGCTCGACCCCACTACCTCAACCTTTTTTTGTCTTCACAAAATAATGTTGGTGGTGGGGTACAAAAACATGGACCATTATTTGGTTCACAAGGACCAATTATTGGGATCACCGATTATAGGCCTTGTTTGGGGTTTAATAGTTGGGATCATCATGATTACAACATGGATGTCAATGCGGCCCATGTACATACATATTTAGGTAGTCCAATGACGTTCGATACAAATATTGGAGATGCACCAGTTAATAGATTGGGAGCACGACAAGATGTTTGTGAACAAAACATGTCTGGTCCAAGCAACATTATCGCAACATCAAATGCAATTGATATTGAAGGAAATTATTCAAATGAGAAGGAAGATTGTGATTTGTATTTCAATTACAAAGATTATCTCAAGTGTTTCAGCAACAAAGAAGATAAAGAGGACGAATGAATTAGGAAACCCTAGAGATAAGTGTATATGTACAAGTAGGCTTAGGTGTTTTTATTTTTTTGTAATTTTTCTTGCTATTTTCATTTGGGAGGGAAGACTTGGGTTTCTGCCAATGTGATGTGTTTGTTTGGACCGTTTGATTAATATCCAATGTTTTATTTTTTTTAAAAATATTTTTGATCTGTATCAAAAAGAACACCAAGGGAAGCTCAAAGTTCACAGTTACGTTTTTATAGAAAAATGATTTTTGTGTCCTCCTTCCAACTTAATGTCATTATATACAACACAATTACATTTCTATAGAGATGTGATTTTTGGGCCTTCCTTTCAACCTAATATCATTCTATATAACTAGATTTTAGCCAATTGAATTACAGAAGTGGGCTGAATATGATAGTTAAACTTCAATCTCTTGCTTCAATTTACTTATATTGTACAATTCAGCTTGAGAAGACTTGAATTCACTGTATTCCCTTTTGAACAGAATCAAGCTCTTATATAGATCCATCTCTTACAAGGACTAAAGAATTAATTGCGCATTCAGGTTGCCTTCTGATACACGTTTCAACTCCTATTAGAACTCTCTTCTGAGCTTCAGCCTTAAGTTCTTTGATTTAGAAGTCAAATTCGTCAGTTTATCCTGAGATTGTTGATACATAGAGTTCACTCTAATAACTCTCTTGTTATTTTTCAGCTAAGGGATTGTTGATACATAGAGTTCACTCTAATAACCCTCTGGTTATTTTTCAGCTAGCTTAGAGGTGCTACTCTGAAGATTTCAAGCTTCTCTTTAAGTCCCTTTGCAATTTCTTCTTATCCTCCTTCGTCCGTATAAGATCATTTTAAAGCCCTGCATCTCTTTTTTTTCTAACCAAATACCACTAAGCAGAAAGCTAAGCGGGGATGTTTATCAATAATAATCTGCACATAACTTGTCTCCAATAAAATGACAAAAATTAAACCTTGCAAAACTAATAGTCCTACACTCAACTTTAAACATACTATATGAATTCACAATCATGAAACAATGAAAAGTGGAAGTAACATTGACAAAATTATCCCAACACAGCTCCCAATATCACTGGAATACATGCTAAAAGTACATCAAAAGCAGCTTAAAAAAATTCCAATTCTTGATGTTGAATATTCATGACCTCTCATTAATATAAAATGGACTGATATTTACACCAAAACAACTCCAAATGTGTAACTATCAAGACACTACTACTAGGCTGCACGTTAGGGACAATGCTAGAACCAAAGAGATTGCAAAGTTCAATAAAATAATTAGTGGAAACTACACGGGAAAAACGTGTCAACCAAATAAATACAATAATTAATAAAGTGCCTCTAACTGTATAACTAGGTTTTTCCCCTTTTGGTAAGTAAGTTCTAGATTATTTTTTAGCTTAGGATGGATATTACTTGGTCTTTAACTCATACTTTCTTCATATATCCTTAAAACATCATGTCATCTCTGATTTTTCACTTGTCCCACATCTTAGGCTTGCTCATCGTCAACCTCTACCATCCGATCAACCCCTACACCTCTCACGAAACCATACCCCTTGACATACCAACATCATTAGTGACTTACATTTACTCAACAGATTCAACCTTGCACCAAATTCTTTTATTGTCACATGCATTGCCATTCTCATCACCTATTACAATATTAAAATTTTTATTGATCCATCTTCCATATCAAGTTTCAAGTTTGGAAGAAAAGGAAATTTGGCAAGTACCTTAAGTTCACACTTCTGTTGCCTAGTATAAATATCAACATAGAAGTTCAAGTACTAGATATTTTTGTTGGGTTTCTTTAAAAGATAAGATTTAAAGATGTAACGACCGATTTCTATCGTTATGAGTAGGTCAATGGTGAAATTAATCGGACCAAAAAACATTTTGTGTAGTGATTTAAATTTTTTAGGTTAGGCCAGTCTTAAATGGAATCTCAACAAGTTGAGGTCTAGGGCCATATGCGAATGAGTGGGTGATATATCTAGGCTTGGTTTATCTTTTTAGCAGCCAAGACACTAAGGAACCCATAGGGCTTTACGTAATTGAATTCGGGTGTGTAGAACTCCCGAAATAGAACTTTGCGTGAAGGGGATACTTTCGGAGGTCAAGGATCGAAGGTATGTTGTGAAAAAGAGGCTTTTCAGGGCTTTCTGAGTTGCAGTAGTTCGTGCAATCCTCTATAGCGGGGGATGGCATGTGCAGGCGCTATATCAGGGTGACAACCGCTATAGGGGTTGGGCAAACCTATAAGGAAAAGGTTCTCCCAATCATATAAGGTCAATATATTCCTTTCCCAAATCTATTAGGACAAAGGGTCTCCTAAACCAATAGGGATTATAAGTTTCTTAAAATATACAAGGGATAAATTCAAGAGATAATTAACATATATATTTTTGTCTATATGTTTATATTATGTGTATATTTTGTTACGTTGTATGTCGCTAGGGTATTACATTGATAGTCAAATGTAGGCACAACAAACAACACTAAAATAAAGATATAAGTATTTTAATGATCATCAATGTTTTAAAGAAAGAAGATGGAAAAATACACTTAGCTATAAACTCATGTTTAGAAGTATTCCATCACTTAAAAATTCATGTCCATACATATTCTTTAAGGGATGATCTTCTTCTTCTTTTTCACTAGGTTCATTATAAAGAACAAATTTTTGGAAGATTTTCTCTTTTATAAGGTAAATAATTTATAAGCAAAGTAGTATTGGAATGATTTGGATCATGCATGGTTCTCTTCGACGTTAGAATTTTGCATCCCTTTTCTCCCCTTCTTCTTGTTTTTCCGGCAACTCAATTACTTGCGCATTAAAAAATATAAATAAATTTTACAAGTGTGACATACTAGCTATCTCTATGAGATGGATGATGAAAGTACTGAACAACAGGGTAGTGGGATTCACAAGTTTCCAGAGGACAACATTAAGACTGTTTCTTATTAGCAGGAGTAGAGTGATGAGTCTGAATTACCTACATTAGATTCAGACTACATTAGAAGAGAGGACATGAAGATCAAAGACGTGGTCAAGACACATGTAGTGCGTTTTCTCCCCTCTATATCAAAAATAAAGTTTTAGGCAGTGCCCAAATAATGAATTCACTAGATATTAAGTCCATTATTATCATTCCAGAAAAGTACTTCATATTATAAACTTTCATGACACTTTTTTCAAAAAGCCGATGATGATTTTCAGTTTGATCCTAATTTTTTTATGTATCTGTTTTGCGAATGGAGTACCCAGTCCATCCCTTGGTTTTCTGTCTAAAGTGTCAATGTGTTAAGTTCTAGCAGTAGGTTACTCCTTTATCAGGAGTGAGAGAATTATTATGTTTGTAATCCTGTAACTGAAGATTGAAAACTTATCCCTCCTCATTAATATTATCATGGATTTGATCCAACTCTTGTTCTTGCATTTCATCCTCAAGCTATTATTGAATCATTTTATCACATTGTCATTGCAATCCCTTCTCTTGATCAGCCAATTGTCTTTTTGTGATAAACTCATCTCAATCAAATTCTTGGAGGTGCTCCCGTTAGACTATCTTGAGTTAGAAGATATACTTATTATTGGTGGGGGATTTTATACAAAGGGAATTGCTTACTAGAATTCAACGTCAAATGATGTGCTACCATTTAATGTGAAAAATGAGATTACAAGAGTTCTATATGTGTCTATCCTCCTAGGAGATATGGTGCCTTAAATTAGATAGAAGATGAGCTATGATATGTAACTACTTATAATGAGTGTGGGGATATATTTATGTTAAACATATCTTGAGAAATGGACAGGTACCTGAAGTAGTATATGCGTAATCTTAACCAAGAAGTCTTTTTAAGCATTTGAGAAATATTTTTTTTAATTTAAAGTGTTACTGTGTCGTGCAGTGTACCACCTAGTAGTAACAACGTCGACGACATTGTGGTGATCTAAACGTGTTATATTTGTTGAAAGGAGAGAATAATATGCCTCAACAAAAAAACACAAGAATGGTTTTCTACTTGAAAATTGTCACGACACAGGGGTACCCCCTAGATGTAACATGGTGTATAGAACCCCGAAGGACTCCATACAAGCCACTTAGTCCTCATAACATAGGAAATAGAAAAATAATAGTAAAACAATAGTCTAAGTCCAAAACATTTTATAAATGAAAAGCAGAAGTCTAAACACTTTGTCTCATCATAGCCATCTAATGCAATTGAATGAAATTGGGCCTAGCCCATACATCATGTCCAAAAGAGAAATACATGAAAGAAAGTGAAACAATAAACTCTGTCCTCGAAGAATGAGGACTCACCAAAGCTCAGAAATCTCAAACTAACTACTAGCCACGAGACTCGAAAACCTAACTGTCGGACCCTACATTTGGGAAAAATTTAGGCAACAGTATGCGTTAGTACAAAATAATGTACCAAGTATGATAGCCATGCATAAAACATTTAAAACATGCTAAAAGGGACATTTCATTTCATGACATGCAATTGACCAAGCTGAACATGATATAAAAGAGTTATAAAATATAAGTCATAAAATCATGGTCAATGCAAGCTAACTTCATCTTTAAAACCTTTGTACTCATATGCGATACTTCTTGAAGTAACCTTAGTTCATTATTACTTGTGAAGAATTAGCCTTAACCGACATAGAGACCATGTGAGCTAAAATATGATCCCCCGATGTCTCCTACACCGAAAAGGATTGTCCTACTTGCCAATGTAGAACCATGAACTTCTATCTTAAGTGGATCCACTAGCTAATCAACCTATGGGGGCACATAGTTTATGGAATACGAAGATTGCATCTAGAAACTCGGCCTCTAATACGGGGGAGCTTCCATCTCATGAGATTGCTTCTAGAAAACTGGCCTCTACTACGGGAGAGCTTCCATCCCATCATCAATATCCACTCGTTGCTAAGCATAAATCCCACGAAATAGTCATTTCTTACTTGACCCCTTTATTCATAGAAAGGTGCCCTTGGACAACCATTCCAAGCTAGTTCATTAGGATAGCTCTTATTCTTTGATTCATTTAGGTGAGAAAGCCTTTCAACCTAAGAAACCTTTCTATGTGAGAAAACCTTTCACATCATGTTAGTTATGTGCTTATGAGAATGTCCTTTCAACAACACAACAAGAACAACATCATTGGTACTTTACTCTCAAAGCACCCTTAAAACATTTGCATAGATTTCATAAGAAAATGCATAAGTCCATATTTTACCTCTTGAGGTTCAAAACCCACTTTCAATCATCAATGCTTAGAAAATATGGGTTAGATATGGATTTCATCATAAATACATGTAAAGCTTGTAATACATGCTTAATTTCATAAAACACTTGCTTTATACTCAAAATCCCTCATCATATGATTCATAACTTGAAAACATGGGGGATTACATGGGTTCATTGGGAAATCATCATAAAATCATCATGTATCATCAATTAATGCATAAGAGATCATAATTCAATCATATAAATCAATAATCAGAAGAACCCAGGGTAATTGAAGAAAACCCTAACTCAATTGGGGAATTCTAGCTTCAGAAATAGAGAATTTGGGAACTCCATGGATGAAAGGAACCCATGGATGAAAACTATCATACCTTGAATCCAAAAGATAGCCTTCAATGGAGGAATTGAACCCTTGACTTGAAACCCTAGGATGAATCTTCTTCTTCATCAAGTTTCTAGAGAGAGAAATATTGAGAGAGTTCTTGTTTTGTGAATTTGGAAGAATGAAGTAAATGGGCTAATTTTGGGGTTGAAAATACTTATATAGGGGTCCTAAACATAGGTAGAACGACATAGTATATGAACTAAATAATTAGGAAAAGACCCAACTGCCCCTGAAAAATAACTGACAGCTACCACCGACGGACCCAGTCGACGGACCGTGGTCTGACCTACGGTCCGTCCTGGTGGACCATCAATGCTGGTCAGAGACTATGATTTTGGGTCTCGAACCACGGACCGTGGTATGGCCTACGGTCTGTAGGTCAGGCCGTGGTCCTGAGCCCTCAGACCACTTGCTAGGAAGCCCAACCACGGACCACACCTACTGTCCGTGGTCCCTTCCACGGGCCGTGGGTGGCCGGCGTGGGTTGAACCTGCAATTTTCTGGAAACTTGTTTTTGGCCCTTTTTTCGGATACAAGGTGTTACAACATCTCCCCCTTGGGACGATTGGTCCTCGAATGAGATTCAAACTGTTTCTAAAAAGAATAGGAGAGGAACTAACAACCCAACCTACAATGCAATGCATACAACCGATGAGGAACTATCGACTCCAAGCTAGGATGTTCTCAAAACATCAAGAGGGGTGAAACTAAGTCTAACAACCCATCATGGATGCAATGCACATATACAATGAGGAAACATCAACGGCAAGCTAAACAAACTCAAATGCATTATAAGGAAGTAGAAACTACATCTAACAACCCAATATGCATGAATTTTTAAAATTTTCTCATGTTCAAGGAGGAACTACCTTCTCCAAGCTAAAAACATGCTCAACATAATCTCATGGAGCCTATATGCAATTCACTCTCAAAAGCATAGCTAAAGAATGTTCATAAATTCATCTCATGAAGTCTATAGGCAACTCATATTCAATGCACAACAACATGAGGAGAATCAATCATATAAACTTATTTTCTTTCCAAACACAAGTTTTCATGAACATGCATAACATAAGGAAATCAAGGAAACACATAAAAACACATGACTCCAAAACAAAGGTCAAACCAAGAGGAAATCATTACCTTAAGCTAGAGTAGGAGTAGAAGGAAAGAGATGAGGATATCGTGACATCATATCGGCCTCGACCTCCCAAGTAGAACCCTCAACTAACTGATTCCTCCACTACACTTTCATGGAAGCTACTTCTTTATTTCTCAACTTCTTGACTTGTCGGTCTAAAATCTCAACCGGAGCTTCCTCATAAGAAAGACTTTCATCAACTCCCAACCCTTCTAAGGAAACAATGGATGTCGGATCACCTACACATTTCTTCAACATGGAGACATGGAAAACCGGATGCACCGATGCCAACTCATTTGGCAAATCTAGCTCATAAGGAACCTTACCAACATGCCTCAAAATCTGATATGGGCCTACATATCGGGGACTAAGCTTCCCTTTCTTACCAAACCTCATTACACCCTTCATGGGTGAGATTTCAAGTAAACCCAATCATGAATTTCAAACTCAAGATTCCTTCTTCTCACATCGGCATATGACTTTTGCCGACTATGAGCCATTTTCAACCTTTCTCTAATAAGTCAAACTTTCTCTATGGCCTCATGTACCAATTCGGGACCTATTAGGGCAACTTCACCCACCTCAAACCAACTTATAGGAGATCTAAACCTCCTACCATAAAGAGCCTCAAATGGATCCATACCAATATTCGAGTGATAGCTATTGTTGTATGAAAAGTCAATCAATGGCAAATGTTCATCCCAATTACCCTTAAAATCAATCACACAAGCCCTTAACATATCTTCCAAAGTTTGGATAGTACTCTCTGCTTTCCCATCGGTTTGGGGATGAAAGGTAGTGCTAAGCTTAACCTTAGTGCCAAGACCCTTTTGGAATGACTTCCAAAACTGAGAAGTGAATTGGGTACCACGATCGGAAATAATGGACAAGGGCACCCCATGAAACCTTACCATTTCTCTCAAGTATAACTTGGCATAGTCCTCCGCCGAATAAGAAACCTTGACGGGAAGGAAATGAGCTGATTTTGTCATCCCATCTACTATAACCCAAATTGAGTCATGTTGTCACCGGGTGCGAGGCAAACCAACTATAAAGTCCATATTCAAGTCTTCCCACTTCCAAGTAGGAATGATAATGTCTTGGGATAAACCTCTGTCTTGGGATAAACCTCCCGGTTTCTGATGTTCAACCTTAACTTGTTGGAAATTTGGGCACTTATCCATGAATCCCGCAATGTCCTTCTTCATCCCATTCAAAAAATAGACTTCCCGCAAATCACGGTACATCTTGGTGGCTCCCGGGAGAAGGGAATACCGTGAACTATGGGCTTCTTCTAAGATCTGTTCCTTCAAGCCATAAACATTAGGAACACACAAACGACCTTGGTATCTAAGTACACCATCTCCCCCTTGAAAGAAAGCCTCAACGGATTTCTTAAGCACCGTTTCTTTCAATTCTACCAAAATTGGATCAAGACCTTGCTTGGCTTTCACATCCGCCACAAAAGACGATTTGAAACCATTGTGAACCATAACACCACCCTTGGTGGAGTCCACCAATTGAACACCTAATCGAGCCAATCTATGAACATCTCGAACCAACTCTTTCTTTTCTTCTTCAATATGAGCAACACTACCCATAGATAACCGACTAAGAGCATCCGCTACCACATTAGCTTTACCAGGGTGATAAAGAACACTCATGTCATAATCTTTTAATAATTCAAGCAACCTTCTTTGGCAAAGATTCAAATCTTTTTGATTGAACACATATTGCAATCTCTTTTGGTCGGTAAACACATCTACATGAACTCCATACAACTAATGCCTCCAAATTTTTAAGGCAAAAACAACCGCCGCTAGTTCAAGGTCATGGGTAGGATAATTCTTTTCATGAACTTTAAGTTTCCTTGAGGCATAGGCAATCACTTTCTCATTTTGCATAAGCACACACCCTAACCCAATTCTTGAAGAATCACAATAAACCACTAAACCATCCGTCCCTTCCGGTAAGGTCAACACCTGAGCGGAAGTAAGTCTATATTTGAATTCTTGGAAACTCTTTTTACACCCTTCGGTCCATATGAACTTAGCCTTCTTTTGAGTCAAAGCCAAGAAAGGAGAGGCAATTGAGGAAAATCCCTCAACAAACCTTCTATAGTAACCGGCTAAATCCAAGAAACTTCTAATATTTGAAGGAGTTAGAGGTCTAGGCCAACTCTTGACCGCATCTGTCTTCTTAGGACCTACCTCAATACGCTTACTTGAGACAATATGACCAAGGAAAGCTAGGGACCTTAGCCAAAATTCACATTTGCTAAACTTTGCAAAAAGTTGTTGGTCCTTAAGAATTTGCAACACGATCCTCAAATGATCAATATGCTCATCCTCACTCCTGGAGTAGATCAAAATATCATCAATGAACACAATCACAAACATGTCAAGGTATTGTCTGAACACCCTATTCATCAAATCCATGAACGCCGCCGGAGCATTAGTAAACCCAAACGACATTACAAAAAACTCATAATGACCATACCGAGTTCAAAAAGCCATCTTCGGAATGTCATCTTCTCTCACCATCAATTGGTGATAACCCGATCGAAGATCAATCTTAGAGAAATAACTTGCCCCTTAAAGTTGGTCAAATAAATCATTTATCCTTGGTAGAGGATACTTATTTATTAATAGTCACCTTGTTCAACTGAAGATAGTCAATACACATACGAAGAGAACCATCCTTCTTTCTAATGAAAAAAACTGGAGCACCCCATGGAGAGATACTCGGTCGGATAAAACCCTTATCCAACAGATCTTTCAATTGTTCTTTCAATTCCTTAAGTTCTGCCAGAGCCTTAAGATAAGGAGGAATAGAAATATGTTGCGTATCTAGGAGAAGGTCAATACCGAAGTCTATTTCCCGCTCGGGAGGAATACCGGGTAAGCCATCTGGAAACACTCCAGGAAACTCATTTACAACAGGGACCGACTCAAGAAAAGGAGTTTTAGAATCTACATCCCTCACCCTAACTAGATGGTAAATGTAAACCTTGGAAATCATCTTTCTAGCTTTAAGAAAAGAGACAAATTGACCCTTAGGCATAGAATTCCCCCCCTTACACTCTAGGACAGGCTCATTTGGAAACTAAAACTTGACTACATGAGTTCTACAGTCCTTTTGACTAAACGCATATTGAAGACTCTTGTGATCGGTGAAAACATCCACATGGACCCTATACAAGTAATGCCTTCATATTTTTAAGGCAAACACAACCGCCGCTAATTCAAGATCATGGGTCGGATAATTCTTCTCATGGACTTTAAGTTGCCTCGAAGCATAGGCAATCACCTTACCGTTTTGCATGAGCACACATCCCAACCCCACTCTAGAGGCATCAAAATAGACCACAAAACCATCTATACCTTCCGGTAAAGTAAACACCGGAGCGGAAGTAAGTCTATCTTTCAATTCTTGAAAACTTTTTTCACAAGCTTCCGACCAAATGAGCTTAGCTTTCTTTTGATTCAAAGCCGTCATCGGAGAGGGAATGGAGGAAAAAGGGACATTTACATAATATTCAGTAATTTTCGGACAGTTACGAAAAGAAGTAAAGTTTTGTTCTTTTCTTTGTCACGATATTCTAAAGTCATTGGTGCAAGTCAAAAAAAAAATTGAGGCGTTTTTTTTATTGTTTATGTATTTTTCTTGATTTTTTGGCCATTTTAGAGCATTTACGTAATATTCGGCCATTTTCGGCCAGTTACGAAAAGAAGTAAAGTTTTGTTCTTTTATTCGTCACGATATTCTAAGGTCATTGGTGGAAGTCGAAATTTTTTTGAGGTATTTTTTGTATTGTTTATGATTTTTTTTTCTTGATTTTTCGGCCATTTCGGGGCATATACGTAATATTCGGCCATTTTCGGATAGTTACGAAAAGAAGTTAAGTTTTGTTCTTTTATTCGTCACGATATTCAAAGGTCACTGGTGCAAGTTGAATCTTTTTTGAGGGGTTTTTTTTTGTATTGTTTATGTATTTTTCTTGATTTTTCGGTCATTTTGGGGAATTTACGTAATATTCGGCCATTTTCGGACAGTTATGAAACGATGTAAAGTTTGGTTCTTTTATTCGTCACGATATTCTCAGGTCATTAGTGCAAGTCAAAAATTTTATGAGGCGTTTTTTGTATTGGTTATATATTTTTCTAGATTTTTCAGCCATTTTGGGGCATTTACGTAATATTCGGCCATATTCGAACAGTTACGAAAAGAAGTAAAGTTTTGTTCTTTTATTCGTCACGATAGTCAAAGGTCATTGGTGCAAGTCGAAATTTTTTTGAGGCGTTTTTTGTATTTTTTATGTATTTTTTTAAATTTTTTGGCCATTTTGGTGTACTTAAGTAATATTCGGCCATTTTCGGACAGTTACCAAAAGAATTTTGTTCTTTAATTCGTCACGATTTCTAAGGTCATTGGTGCAAGTCGGAATTTTTTTGTGGCATTTTTTGTAATGTTTACGTATTTTTCTTGATTTTTCGTCCATTTTGGGGCATTTACGTAATAGTCAACCATTTTCAGACAGTTATGAAAAGAAGTAAAGTTTTGTTCGTTTATTCGTCAGGATATTCTAAGGTCATTGGTGCAAGTCAAAAAAAAAATTGAGGCGTTTTTTGTATTGTTTATGTATTTTTCTTGATTTTTCGGCCATTTTGGGGTATTTACGTAATATTCGGCCGTTTTCAGACAGTAACGAAAATAAGTAAAGTTTTGTTCTATTATTCGTCACGATATACTAATTTCATTGGTGCAAGCCAAAAAAAAAATTGAGGTGTTTTTTGTATTGTTGATGTATTTTTCTTGATTTTTCATCCATTTTGGGAAATTTACGTAATATTTGGCCATTTTCAGACAGCTACGAAAAGAAATAAAGTTATTTTATTTTATTCGTCACGATATTCTAAGGTCATTTGTGCAAGTCGAAATTTTTTTGAGACGTTTTTTGTATTGTTTATGTATTTTTCTTGATTTTTAGGTCATTTTGGTGTATTTACGTAATATTCGGCCATTTTCGGACAGTTACGAAAAGAAGTAATGATTTGTTCTTTTATTCGTCACGATATTCTAAGGTCATTGGTGCAAGTCGAAATGTTTTTGAGGTGTTTTTTGTATTGTTTATGTATTTTTGTTGATTTTTCGGCCATTTTTGGGGTATTTACGTAATATTCGCCCATTTTGGGACAGTTACGAAAAGAAGTAAAGTTTTGTTCTTTTATTCGTCACGATATTCTACGGTCATTGGTGCAAGTCAAAAAAAAATTGAGGCGTTTTTGTATTGTTTATGTATTTTTCTTGATTTTTTGGCCATTTTGGGTCATTTACGTAATATTCGACCATTTTCGGATTGTTACGAAAAGAAGTAAAGTTCTGATATTTTATTCTTCACGATATTCTAAGGTCATTGGTGCAATTCAAAAATTTTTTGAGGCGTTTTTTGTATAGTTTATTTATTTTTCTTGATTTTTCGGCCATTTTGTGGCATTTACGTAATATTCGGCCATTTTCGGACAGTTACGAAAAGAAGTAAAGTTTTGTTCTTTTATTCGTGATATTCTAAGGTAATTGGTGCAACTCAAAAAAAAATTGAGGCGTTTTTTGTATTGTTTATGTATTTTTGTTGATATTTCGGCCATTTTGGGGAATTTACGTAATATTCGGCCATTTTTGGACAGTTCCGAAAAGAATTTAAAATTTATTTTTTTATTCGTCACGATATTTTAAGGTACTTGGTGCAAGAGGAAATTTTTTTGAGCCATTTTTTATATTTTTTTTATCTATTTTTCTTGATTTTTCGACCATTTTGGGGCATTTACGTAATATTCGGCCATTTTCAGACCGTTACGAAAAGAAGTAAAGTTTTGTTCTCTTATTCTTCACGATATTCTAAGGTCATTGGTATAAGTCAAAAAAAAATTGAGGCGTTTTTTATATTGTTTATGTATTTTTCTTGAATTTTCGGCCATTTTGGGGCATTTACTTATTATTCAGCAATTTTTGGATATTTACGAAAAGAACTAAAGTTTTGTTCTTTAATTCATTACGATATTCTAAGGTCATTGGTTCAAGTCGAATCTTTTTTGAGGCATTTTTTTGTATTGTTTATGTATTTTTTTTGATTTTTTGGTCATTTTGAGGTATTTACGTAATATTCGGCCATTGTCGGACAGTTACGAAAAGAAGTAAAGTTTTGTTCTTTTATTCGTCACGATATTCTAAGGTCATTAGTGCAAGTTAAAAAAAATTTGAGGCGTTTTTTGTATTGTTTATATATTTTTCTTGATTTTTCAGCAATTTTTGGGATGTTACGTAATATTTGGCCATTTTTCGGATATTTACGAAAAGAAGTTATGTTGAGTTCTTTTATTCATCACGATATTCAAAGTTCATTGGTGCAAGTCGAATCTTTTTTGAGGCATTTTTTGTATTGTTTATGTATTTTTCTTGATTTTTCAGTCATTTTGGTGCATTTACGTAATATTCGGTCATTTTCGTACAGTTACGAAAAGAAGTAAAGATTTGTTCTTTTATTCGTCACGATATTCTAAGGTCATTGGTGCAAGTCGAAATTTTTTTGTGGCATTTTTTGTATTGTTTATGTATTTTTCTTGATTTTTCGTCAATTTTGGGGAATTTAAGTAATATTCGGCCATTTTCAGACAGCTACGAAAAGAAGTAAAGTTTTATTCTTTTATTCGTCACGATATTCTAATGTCATTGGTGCAAGTCAAAAAAAAATTGAGGCGTGTTTTGTATTGTTTATGTATTTTTCTTAATTTTTCGTCAATTTTGGGGAATTTACGTAATATTCGGCCATTTTCAGACAGCTACGAAAAGAAGTAAAGTGTTTTTCTTTTATTCGTCAAGATATTCTAAGGTCATTGGTGCAAATCAAAAAAAAATTGAGGCGTTTTTGGTATTGTCTATGTAGTTTTCTTGATTTTTCAGTTATTTTAGGGCATTTACGTAATATTCGGTCATTTTCGGACAGTTACTAAAAGAAGTAAAATTTTGTTCTATTATTCGTCACGATATTCTAAGGTCATTGGTGCAAGTCAAATTTTTTTGAGGCATTTTTTGTATTGTTTATCTATTTTTCTTGATTTTTCGGTCATTTTGGGGCATTTACGTAATATTCGATCATTTTCGGACAGTTACGAAATGAAGTAAAGTTTTGTTCTTTTATTCGTCACGTTATTCTAAAGTC
The DNA here is from genome assembly GCA_029582245.1 of Solanum etuberosum. NCBI lineage: Eukaryota > Viridiplantae > Streptophyta > Magnoliopsida > Solanales > Solanaceae > Solanum > Solanum etuberosum. Next base: position 8,251 of record JAJONR010001185.1, on the reverse strand, counting down.
TTTGGTGCAAGTCAAAAAAAATTTGAGGCTTTTTTTTGTATTGTTTATATATTTTTCTTGATTTTTCAGTAATTTTTTTTGTATTTACGTAATATTCGGTCATTTTCGGATAGTTACGAAAAGAAGTTATGTTTAGTTCATTTAATCATCACGATATTCAAAGGTCATTGGTGCAAGTTGAATCTTTTTTGAGGCGTGTTTTGTATTGTTTATGTATTTTTCTTGATTTTTCGGTCATTTTGGGGAATTTACGTAATATTCGGCAATTTTCGGATAGTTACGAAAAGAATTTTGTTCTTTTATTCGTCAAGATATTCTAAGGTCATTGGTGCAAGTCGAAATTTTTTTATGGCGTTTTTTGTATTGTTTATGTATTTTTCTTGATTTTTCGTCCATTTTGGACATTTACGTAATATTCGACCATTTTCAGATAGTTACCAAAAGAACTAAAGTTTTGTTCTTTTATTCGTACCGATATTCTAAGGACATTGGTTCAAGTCGAAATATTTTTGAGGCGTTTTTTGTATTGCTTATGTATTTTCTTTGATTTTTCGGCCATTTTTGGGTATTTACGTAATATTCGGACATTTTCGAACAGTTACGAAAAGAAGTAAAGTTTTGTACTTTTTTCATCACGATATTCTAAGGTCATTGGTGCAAGTCGAAATTTTTTTGATGCGTTTTTTATTTTGTTTATGTATTTTTGTTGATTTTTCAGCCATTTTGGGGAATTTACGTAATATTCGGCCATTTTCGGACAGTTACTAAAAGAACTAAAGTTTTGTTCTTTTATTCGTCACGATATTCTGAAGTCATTGGTGCAAGTCAAAAAAAAATTGAGGCGCTTTTTGTATTGTTTATGTATTTTTCTTGATTTTTCGGCCATTTTGGGGAATTTACGTAATATTCGGCCATTTTTGTACAGTTACGAAAAGAAGTAAAGTTTTATTCTTTTATTCGTCACGATATTTTAATGTCATCGATGCAAGTCAAAAAAAAATTGAGGCGTTTTTGTATTGTTTATGTATTTTTCTTGATTTTTCGTCCATTTCGGGGCATTTACGTAATAGTCGGCCATATTCAGACATCTACGAAAAGAAGTAAAGTTTTTTCATTTATTCGTCACGATATTCTAAGGTCATTGGTGCAAGTCGAAATTTTTTTGATGCATTTTTTGTATTGTTTATGTATTTTTCGTGATTTTTCGGCCATTTTAGGGTGTTTACGTAATATTCGGCCATTTTGGGGCGTTTGTGTAATATTCAGCCATTTTTGGGCGTTTACGTAATATTCGGCCATTTTCGGACAGTTACGAAAAAAAGTAAAGTTTTGTTCTTGTATTCGTCACGATATTCTAAGGTCATTGGTGCAAGTCGAAAAAATTTTGAGGCGTTTTTTATATTGTTAATGTATTTTTCTTGATTTTTCGTCCATATTGGGCGTTAACGTAATATTCGGCCATTTTCGGACAGTTACGAAAAGAAGAAAAGTTTTGTTCTTTTGTTCGTCATGATATTCTAAGGTCATTGGTGCAAGGCAAAAAAAAATTAAGGCGATTTTTGTATTGTTTATGTATTTTTCTTGATTTTACGGTCATTTTGGGGCATTTACGTAATATTCGGTCATTTTCGGACAGTTACGAAAAGAAGTAAAGTTTTTTTCTTTTATTTGTCACGATATTCTAAGGTCATTGGTGCAAGTCGAAATTTTTTTTGAGGATTTTTTTGTATTTTATATGTATTTTTCTTGATTTTTTGGCCATTTTGGGGAATTTACGTAATATTTGGCCATTTTCGGACGGTTGAGAAAAGAAGTAAAGTTTTGTTCTTTTATTCGTTACGATATTCTAAAGTCATTGGTGCAAGTAAAAAAAAATTGAGACATTTTTACTATTGTTTATGTATTTTGCTTTATTTTTCGGCCATTTTGGGGAATTTACGTAATATTCGTCCATTTTCGAATAGTTTCGAAAAGAAGTAAAAAAAATTTCTTTTATTCGTCACGATATTCTACGGTCATTGGTGCAAGTCAAAAAAAAATTGAGGCGTTTTTTGTATTTTTCTTAATTTTCGGCCATTTTGTATTGTTTATGTATTTTTCTTGATTTTACGGTCATTTTGAGGTATTTACGTAATATTCGGTCATTTTCGGACAGTTACGAAAAAAAGTAAAGTTTTTTTTTTTTATTTGTCACGATATTCTAAGGTCATTGGTGCAAGTCGAATTTTTTTTGAGGATTTTTTTGTATTTTTTATGTATTTTTCTTGATTTTTTGGCCATTTTGGGGCATTTACGTAATATTTGGCCATTTTCGGACGGTTGAGAATAGAAGTAAAGTTTTGTTCTTTTATTCGTTACGATATTCTAAAGTCATTGGTGCAAGTCAAAAAAAATTTGAGACATTTTTACTATTGTTTATGTATTTTTCTTTATTTTTCGGCCATTTTGGGAATTTACGTAATATTCGTCCATTTTCGAATAGTTTCGAAAAGAAGTAAAAAAAAATTCTTTTATTCGTCACGATATTCTACGGTCATTGGTGCAAGTCAAAAAAAAATTGAGGCGTTTTTTGTATTTTTCTTAATTTTCGGCCATTTTGGGTATTTACGTAAAGTTTTGTTCTATTATTCGTCATGATATTCTAAGGTCATTGGTGCAAGTTGAAATTTTTTTTTGAGGCGTTTTTTGTATTGTTTATCTATTTTTCTTGATTTTTCGGTCATTTTGGGGAATTTACGTAATATTCGGCCATTTTCAGACAGCTACGAAAAGAAGTAAAGTTTTTTTCTTTTATTCGTCAGGATATTCTAAGGTCATTGGTGCAAATCAAAAAAAAAATTGAGGCGTTTTTGGTATTGTCTATGTATTTTTCTTGATTTTTCGATTATTTTGGGGCATTTACGTAATATTCGGTCATTTTCGGATAGTTACTAAAAGAAGTAAAGTTTTGTTCTATTATTCGTCACGATATTCTAAGGTCATTGGTGCAAGTCGGTTTTTTTTGAGGCATTTTTTGTATTGTTTATCTATTTTTCTTGATTTTTCGATCATTTTTGGGGCATTTACGTAATATTCGATCATTTTCGGACAGTTACGAAATGAAGTAAAGTTTTGTTCTTTTATTCGTCACGATATTCTAAAGTCTTTGGTGCAAGTCAAAAAAAATTGAGGCATTTTTTGTATTGTTTATATATTTTTCTTGATTTTTCAGTAATTTTTTTTGCATTTACGTAATATTCGGTCGTTTTCGGATAGTTACGAAAAGAAGTTATGTTTAGTTCTTTTAATCATCACGATATTCAAAGGTCATTGGTGCAAGTTGAATCTTTTTTGAGGCGTGTTTTGTATTGTTTATGTATTTTTCTTGATTTTTCGGTCATTTTGGGGAATTTACGTAATATTCGGCTATTTTCGGATAGTTACAAAAACAATTTTGTTCTTTTATTCGTCACGATATTCTAAGGTCATTGGTGCAAGTCGAAATTTTTTTATGGCGTTTTTTGTATTGTTTATGTATTTTTCTTGATTTTTCGTCCATTTTGGGCATTTACGTAATATTCGATCATTTTCAGATAGTTATGAAAAGAATTAAGTTTTGTTCTTTTATTCGTCACGATAATCTAAGGTCATTGGTGCAAGCAGAAATTTATTGGGGCATTTTTTGTATTGTTTATGTATTTTCTTGATTTTGCGGCCATTTTGGGGCATTTACATAATATTCGGCCATTTTTTGGACAGTTACGAAAAGAAGTAAAGTTTTGTTCTTTTATTTCTCACGATATTTTAAGTTCATTGGTGCAAGTTAAAAAAAATTGAGGCTTTTTTTGTATTGTTTATGTATTTTTCTTGAGTTTTTGGCCATTTTGGGGAATTTACGTAATATTCGGCCATTTTCGGACAGTTACAAATAGAAGTAAAATTTTGTTCTTTTATTCGTCACGATATTCAAAGGTCATTGGTGCAAGTCAAAAAAAAATTGAGGCATTTTTTGTATTTTTTATGTATTTTTCTGTCATTTTTGGGGCATTTAGGTAATATTCGGCCATTTTCAGACTGTTACAAAAAGAAGTAAAGTTTTGTTCTTTTATTCGTCACGATATTCTAACGTCATTGGTGCAAGTCAAAAAAAATTGAGGCAATTTTTTATTGATTATGTATTTTTCTTGATTTTTCGGGTATTTACGTAATATTCGGCCATTTTCGGACAGTTACAAAATGAATTAAAGTTTTGTTCTTGTATTCGTCACGATATTCTAAGGTCATTGGTGCAAGTCGAAATTTTTTTGAGGCGTTTTTTGTAATGTTTATATATTTTTCTTGATTTTTCAGCCATTTTGGGGCATTTACGTAATATTCGGCCATTTTCGGACAGTTATGAAAAGAAGTAAAGTTTTGTTCTTTTATTCGTCACGATATTCTAAGGTCATTGGTGCAAGTAGAAATTTTTTTGAGGCGTTTTTGTATTGTTTATGTATTTTTCTTGATTTTTCGGTCATTTTGGGACATTTACGTAATATTCGGTGTAACATCTCACTAATTGAAAGAACTAAAAAGAGCTAGAATTAGAAAGAGTGATTTATTTTGGAAATAATAAAAAATCTGGAAAATTGGTTAAGTTAAGTTAAATTTGAGTTTTTGGTCAACTTCAAACGATCATAACTCCTAGCTCAGGATGAGGCAGGTGTGCTTCCAGATAACGTAGGAAAGATCTTGGAATTATATTTCCAACGCCGCCGAGTTTGTGCGATTCCGAGTTCGTATGAGTGAGATATTCCCATTTGAATTTGGAATATTTAGATAAGAAAAGTCTAATTCGGATTTTGAAAGGGTAGTTTGGTCTTTTCCTTACCAAATTATTTCATTTCATTTTTAGGGGTTTATTTGGGGTCTAATCATAATTAGATCAGTTTAGTCAATTGGAAATTCACGCTAGGTCTTGGAGAAAAGAGAAAAGAGGAGAAAGGAGAAGAAAGTTCAAGATTCGTCGATTTCTTGGAGATTTTCGTTTGGATTTCGCCAAGGGTTAATCCCTACGAGGTATGTGAGATCACATAGCGTTGAGTTAGTTCACCCACGCGCCAATCATGATTCAATTCAACGAAGTTGTATTGTTTTGAAAGCAAATCTTATGAGTTCTTGATGAAATTCGTTTGAATTCTTGTGGGTTCTTGTTGTTGAAGTTTCTTGAGTTTGATTCATGATTTTAGGTGTGTTTTCGAGTAGAATCTTACACATATTGATGATTTAGTTGATTCTAAGTGTTTGGGGAAAGAACCAAGTGAAATTAGAAGGTTTAAAGTTGAAAAACGAAGAAGAAAAGTCGGAAGTCACCTGGGCAGGGGCCTGGGGCGCCGCCCCAGCCAGAGCGCCCCAACAGGGGATCTGAAGTTTGACCTCTGGGGAGCCGCGCCAGCCAGAGCACCCCCAAGTCAGTTCCTGAAGTTTTCCCTCTGGCGCCCCACGTCGCTCAGAGCGCCAGGGACACTAGGCTTTCCACCATTTCCCACTTCTTTCCGTACTAGTTCGTTAGCAACGCACCTATGTTTTCTAGTCGATTTCTATACTCTAAGGTACGTCTAAACATCATGAAACCATCCATAAACATGAGATCATGAACCTTAAATCCATAATTCAATTAAAGGAAAGTTAAGAGTCAAGTCAAGAGGAGTTCATAGAGTTTTCCAAAAGTCTTTTACAAACGTTTTAACTTTGTTTTAAGACTTGAGTTTTGAGTTGAGAAAAGAGTAAAGAGTTAAGTTCATTTCTTCGAAATGTATACGGGAACTAAGTATTCCCAAGAGTTGAAAATGTTTTCACATTTGAGCAAGAGAGGGAAACACCGATTTCCAAGAGAGCTTTTAAGCTAAGTTTTGAGTAATTACCTCAAACCAAAGAAAGAGTTTTGTTTTTAAAACACATGAGCTGAGTATATTTTGGGAGTAGTATTGAGCACCGATATGGGGACGCGAGTTCATAATAACTCAAGTCTCCATAAACCATGTAGCCATCATGGGTACACAGGATCATACTTTTTAGATGACTCCTTAGTTCTTTTAAGCATAGACTAGTGGATCCACTTAGTTAAGGCGTTCTATATGACGACAAAGTATAGGACAGTTCTGGCAGTGTGGGCAAGACGTTGTATCATCACTTAAGCTCATAGTGGTGGTTATCGGTTAGAGAAACTCCCACAATATTATATTACTTTATATGTGATTGGGTTGTTATTGTATTTCTTTAAATACATTGAGTTGTCATTTAATGTTTTAAATGCTTTGTATAAACTACACCTTTATTGATGTTTTTACTTTGTATTGAGTTGAGTTATTCATGAGTTGAGTAAAGCTAAGGTAAGTGTTCCTTTCAAATTCCTTTCAAGCTTATGTCTTGTTTATTATTCCCCTCGCATACTTGTACATTTAATGTACTGATGCCATTTGGCCTGCATCATTTTATGATGCAGACACAGGTAATCACGATCAACATCCAGCGCCTCGTTGATCCAGTTGAGCACTCAGAGTCAGTTGGTGAGCCTCCTTGCTTTCCGGAGGACTCCTTTTACTTTTCTTTCTAGTATTTCAGTTGTTAGGATGATCGGGGGTCTTGTCCCGACATCCCTCATTGTTTAGAGGCTTCATAGACGGATAGTTATAGTTCTTTAGTCATTCATTTTAGATGTTGTTTAAAGACTTGAGTTTGCCTTATTGGCTAGTTGAATGCTTTCTTATTAACATTCTTGAGTTATATGGGTTTATCTTTGTTAAGTTAAGTCTTCCGCTGAATAAGTAAGCGAGGCCAAGGGTTCGCTTGGGGCCAGCAATGGTTCTCGAGTGCCAACCACGTCCGGGGTGTAGGCTCGGGGCGTGATAAACTTGGTATCAGAGTCAGGTTCAAGAGTCCTAGGGAGTCTATGAAGCCGTGTTTGTAGGGTCCTAGTTATCGGTGTGAAGCGCGCCACATCTGTAATTAGGAGGCTGCAACACTTAGGAAATTATCTCACTTCTTTCACACTTATTTCGTACGTTAGAGTTTGATCTCTAAAAAGTTTCTTCTAATTCATGCTTGTACGTGTCTTTCAGTTAATCATGCCTCCACGAAGAGCTGTCAGAGGTCGTCCCACTAGAAGGGATGTTGAACCGCAAGAACAAGGGGTACCAAATGCACCTGAAGTGCAACCTCAAGTGGAAGTCACGAATGCTGAGTTCAGGGAAGGGATTCGAATATTAAGCCAAGCTGTGACTAACCAGGTTGGGCAATAAAGAGGAGCTAGACAGGAAATGGCTGATACTTCGAGGATCCGAGAGTTCTTGAGGATGAATCCTTCAAGTTTCACTGGTTCAAGCACTACTGAGGATCCGGAGAGTTTTGTTGAGGAACTGAAAAAGGTATTCGAGGTTATGCACGTTGATGATGCTGAGCAAGTAGAACTAGCTGCATATCAACTAAAGGATGTTGCTAGGACTTGGTTTGACCAGTGGAAGAAGGGTAGAGCTAAGGGAGCACCACCTGCAAGTTGGGCTTGCTTTGAGGAGGCCTTCTTGGGGCGTTTCTTTCCCCGAGAAATGAGAGAGGCCAAGGTACGAGAGTTTCTCACTCTTAAGCAGGATTCACTAAGTGTTCATGAGTACAGCTTGAAGTTCACCCAACTTTCCCCATATACTCCGGAGATGGTTGCGGATATGAGAAGCAGGATGAGTCTTTATGTTGCTGGATTGTCCCGTCTGTCAAGCAAAGAGGGCAAGGCAGCCATGCTAATTGGGGACATGGCTATATCAAGGTGATGGTCTATGTGCAGCAGGTTAAGGAAGAGAAGTTGAGGGATAGGGAGGAGTTTAGAAGCAAGAAAGTGAAGACAGGGAATGATTCCGGACAGCAGAGAAATAATGTGAAACCGTTCGTCCTTTCAGCAAAAGCAAAAGGGACCTGCTCCATCATCTGCTAGTGCACCTGCACCCAGAAACAAAGGTGAGTACAATAGTCAGAATTCACAGCACTTCAGAGCTAAACTTGAACAGTCTCAGGGTAGTGTGGCACAAGGAGGTAATTGGGCTCCTGTATGTGCTAAGTGTGGTAGGACTCACCTAGGTAAATGTCGCGATGGCTCCAAACATTTGACCTAAATTTCAGAGAAATATTTTAAAAGGAACTTACGATAACTTTCGCCAACTTTTATTTTGCAACTTACCTAACTTAAAAACTTGAGATACAACCCTTGAACACTTAAAATATGACATACCACATCATTCTTAAT
>JAJONR010001184.1:0-95684 GCA_029582245.1 Solanum etuberosum | reverse complement strand
AAGATTACTGTATATATGCTCACACACGAAAAAATAAAATTAAAATTCTATCACTTGACTAGTTTTAACTTGATCAGATGACTTTAATTAATTTTGATTATGAATGGAAACCAAAGTCTTAATTCCTTATTGGTAGTCAAATTTGACATCGAGATTGGACAAATATGTATACCAAATCACGAAGCATATTAGATTTCACCATGAAATCTATCTAAGAATATTATAAATTGATCTTTAATCATTCTAGGCTAATTATATTACTTTTCTAGAGCCGTCAAAACGGGATTAGCCCATGGGGCCGGTCTAATCCAACCCGTTATTGGGGTAAGGTTGGGATAGGATTTTTCAAGCCCATTTAAAACCAGGGCTTATAGCCTGGTCCATATAAGCCATTGGCCCTTGAGGCTTGATCGAGGTCGGCCCATGGGCCAAAACATGTTATTTAAGGATAACTTACAATAATCTCACTAGTATATAATCTAATTACTTAAATTCACGCTATGTTGTAATATTATGAATCTTACTAGATTTTGGTACATCCAGATACATGTCTCTCGGAATATATGGACTCAAAATTAGGTTAATATACTCTATCCAAGTAGATTCGCATGTATCTAAGATACATAGACAAATCTCGCGCCCTCGCCTCCCTGCCATCTTGCTTGTCACTCTCTTATCTCGCTCGCGTATCTGGTATGCGAGATACATGCTAATTACACTAGATTTTTTTCTAGTGTTATTGCAACAACATCATTGTTTTTCATATTTGATTTGAAAATCTTCTCATTTCCTTGATGTTATAGAATTATAAGTTTGAAAAGAAAAAAATGAAAAAAAAAAAAAAAAGGGCTAGCCCGCCCCAGCACTCGGCCGTTCTAGGGTTGGGTTAAATTGAGCATTTTCAGACCCTTCCAAATGAAGGGCCGGCCTGCCCTAGCGCTTCAAATTCCTTGCCCCGCGAGGCATGGGCCGGATGGGGCTGGGCCGGCCTTTTTTGATAGCTTTATATTTTTCAAATCAGACAGTGTACTTATCAACCATTTGGTGGGAAGGAAACTTACCTCGCTAAGGAAGAAAATTATTCTTGTCAGATAACATTGAGCTAAGCATTGAAGAGAATATTGGGTGCTATTGAACAATAGGTTACCAAAGATTTTGATCTTCAAAATTCTTGGAAGTCGTAGTTCTATAATATTTAATATTCTTTTCAACAGTTAATCCAATTAATTATAAGTCCATTCAGGTTATAATAACGAATAAGGACTATTATGTTCTCTAAATCATAGGGACACATAAGATTTGTATGCTTAAAGCATGAAAAATAATATTATAGGAAACACTTGCAATCAATTGCAGAAAAGTATAAGTAATAGTAGCACAAAAACATTCTTACTAATTTTTAAAGCCAAGATCTCTATTCATATTTTGAAGCTGTAAAGAAGATAAAAGTTTCTTCAATCTTTCCTCCTCCATCTCAATTCTTCTCTATAAGTAGAATTTTTTTTATAGTTACTAACAAAAATATGCTTCTTTACACTTCTATGTATATATAAGTTTTTATTATATTGCATTTGCATACCTTCTTAAGAACTTAATTCTCTTAAAAAAATTGATCAAAAAAATAGATGTTAGAGGCACCTTGATCACTATTCACTTCTTATTTCTTGAGGATGACACTCTTAAAGTTAAGGATACTTTAGTTATATTCTAATATATATTGTTACTTCTAGGTTCTTAACAGCTAAAATAAAGTACCTCAACAAAGAAAATAATGAGAATTTTTCCTTCAAACAGCACTATGCACAAAATTAATGAGAAATAGCTCACTGATTTTCTTTCAAATATAACTATTAAACGAGAATAAATTAATAATAATCCTCAGCTTTGAAAAAAAATCAATTTTATAATTTAATAGACAAAATTATGACTAAAATTTAAGTTTGTAAAGAGGTTCAAGGAACTCTACACCCAAAATCTCGCATACATAGCTTCTGGTTACCACATCAAAAAACTTAGTTTTGCTTTTAAATCAGGTTGAAGAGCAGCATCGTTTATCTATATATAATAATAGGAGAAGTAAAAAGTACCACATGTCAGCACCACAAAATTTCTCCATTTTTTAGTTTTAAAAATTAATTTTTTTCAGTAATTTAAATCTGCATTAGTTAGTAATTTTGAATTTAAATTTTAAATTTTTTTAGAAATCAATATATATACTTTAAACGATTTTTTTTTAAAAATCAATATATATACTTTAAACGAATTATTTTAAAAAATAGAAAGTTACCACAGTTAATATAACTCTTCTTTATTCTTTTTTTTTTAAAAAAAAAAAAACTAATTCTACATATGGCTGATGTTTAAATTTTATTGGACTCTTATTTTTATTGTAATTAAAATTAAAATATTATATATATATATATATATATATATATAATAGGGGAGGTGATAGCGCCTATGTGTCAGCACCACAAAAAACATATTTTTTAAATAATTAAAATTAATTAAATCTATATAATTTTCAAATGTTAACGTTATTAATAATAATAAAAATAATTCATATCTCTATATATAAAAAAATAAATAAGAATGTTATAGCGCTTTCGTGGCAACACTAAAAAAAAGAGAAAAAATTAATTAGAAAAGTCTATATAAAATCTGAAAATCAAAATCAAAATGAAAATTGCAAACAAAAAAACGAAAAATATGGCTTTTTTTTTTGTCTCCCATTACTTCCCAGTAACTTGCAAACACGTTATTTAAAATTTTGAATATTATTAAAATTTAAACTTATCTGTATCTAATTTTTTCAGTTTTACTATTTGACTTTTTAAAATTCTTTTTTTTTCTATCAAACCACAAATAATTATTAAAACCAATGATGGATAGTATATTCATCTTTAATCCCAGGGTAAAACAAATTTGCTTTATGAAGAAATAGAAAAATGAATTTAATAAGTGCTACTGATGTTTGGTTTAATAAATTTATTGTATGAAAAAATGAAAATAAATGAATTTAATGAGTACAAAAAGTATTTGGTTTAATGAATTTATGGTATGAACAATGAATAAATAAAAAAATAAACTTAATGAGTATTATCTCATTTCCAAACAAAGATACGTAACTTATTCAAATAGCCAAATAATAATAGAGATGTGTGTTTATATTCTATATGGCATAACACTATTACAAAGATTCATATTCATAGAAGTGTAAAAAAAGACTATCGTGTGGTAGCAACTATAATATATCTTTTTCCTACCCGTAGAGAAGAATTGAGATGGAGGAAAGAAAGACTGAAGCCGGTTTTACATCTTATACTACTTCAAAATATAGATAGATATTTTGGCTTGGAATTAGAAAAAAATATTTTCCGCTACTATGACTTGCACTTGTTTGTAGTTAACTGGAAATGTTTCCAATAACAAAAATTTCATGTCTTAAACATGCTAATCTTATGTGTTCTTTTAAACTAGGGAAGAAAATTGTTCTTGTCAGATAACATGGATGGGCTAAGCATTGGTTTAAGCATTGAAGAGAATATTGGGTGTTATTGAACAATAGGTTACCAAAGATTTTGATCTTCACTTTTAAATAGGAAGCAACATGACTTTGTGAAGCTGAATTTAGCGACAGTTAATGTTGCCTCTTATTTAAATAATATTGAAAATTAATTTTTTTGGAAATCGTAGTTCTATAATACTTAATATTCTTTTCAACAGTTGATCCAATTAATTATAAGTCCATTCAGGTTATAATAACGGATAAGGACTATTATGTTCTCTAAATCATAGGAACACATAAGATTTGTATGCTTAAAGCATGAAAAATAATATTATAGGAAACACTTGCAATCAATTGCAGAAAAGTATAAGTAATAGTAGCACAAAAAGCATTATTACTAATTTTTAAAGCCAATATCTCTATTCATATTTTGAAGCTGTAAAGAAGATAAAAGTTGCTTCAATTTTTCCTCCTCCATCTCAATTCTTCTCTGTAAGTAGAATTTTTTTTTATAGTTACTAACAAAAATATGCTTCTTTACACTTCTAGGTATATATAAGTTTTTATTATATTGCATTTGCATACCTTCTTAAGAACTTAATTCTCTTAAAAAAATTGATCAAAAAAATAGATGTTAGAGGTACCTTGATCACTAGTAACTTCTTATATCTAAGGATGACACTCTTAAAGTTAAGGATACTTGTAACGACCTAATTCCGTCGTTAGGAAAAAGCCAATGGGGAAAGAATTGGGGCAAGAAAACTTTTGAGTAGTAACTTAAAAATTCCTAGCCTAGTCTAGATTTGGATGAAATCAGAGCCAAGGAGGTATAGGAAAATTTGGTAATGAATGAGAGATTTAATTATGAATTTGATTACATGAGTGGATAGCCAAGACGTTAAGGAGCCCGTACGGCTTTACGGAATCGAATTCGAGCGAGTAGAACTCCCAAAACTGATCTTAGTGTGAATGGGTAGTTTTTGAATGTCATGGGTTGAAGGTGTGTTGTGAAATGGAGGTTTGAAACTCTAATTCCGATGTTCTGTCTCCGCGCAAGCCGCCGGGGTGGGATTTATCCTGCCAGGGCGGGGCCGCTGTGGCGGGATGGGTTCCGCCGTAGCGGCCCAGTCGTGACTTAAGAGGATTAAACCCCAAAAAAGTTAATTTTCCTGAAGTTTTGTCCTTGAGAGCTAAGAGACGACCCAGGGCTATTTATTGAAGGTTTTCCACCTCTTCTAGCATAAAGGTAAGAATTTTACTCCCCTAATCCATTTTTCGATCCGTAGAACTTAGATTCTTGGGTAATTATTATTGGGGGGAAGGTTTTGATCTGAAGTTAATGGTGGAAAAAGCCCTAATTTTGGTATTGGGATCATGGGTTTGGTCTTGGGTTATTGGGTTTTTTATAATTCGGGTAATTAAACCTTAATTTATTGATCCTTGCGTTATATTAGTAGACCTTGAACAAGCGGAAAGAATTTGGAAAGGGAAGAATCAAGTGTCTTAGGAGGATTCAAGCTTGATTTGAGGTAGGTGATGGTTTGATTTCTTGTTTGTGTGATGTATGTGGATTGATTGTTATATTGTATGCATGCGTGTATGCGAATCCGATAAAATGTGGAAACAACCCTAATGAAATGATTGTGAACGATGCACGTCATGAATTTGTGTACTTGACTATATGACTTGAGTATTGTACATTATGAAGTGATTGTGATTGTGGTTGTGCTGATGGGACCGAGTGTCATGTTCCGACACATACTTTGGTCCGAGCGTCACGTTCCGACACATTAATTGAGATCGGGTGTCACGTTCCGGCACACTAACAGTTTGGGTATGGGTTCCATTAGAGGACCATTGTGTAGCTCTATCTATTGCTAATGAGAATGTGGAATTGTACATTTCTCCTGAAATGATAACTGAATTGTATTCCGTATATGTGTGCTTATTATATTGTGATTGTCTTCGTATATTGTTCTTATGGGAGTAGCCGCGTGATCCTACCAGTACACTGTGGTTGTGTACTGATACTGCACTTGCTCTTTCTTTGTTGAGTACAGGGCATCTTCAGAAAGCTACTGACAGACCTCATTTCGGAGATCACTGATCGAGACTGAATTCAAGGGTGAGCCAGTTCTTCCAGGCTGCCATGAGTTCTCATTCTGTTTAGTCCATTTTCTGTTTGGACTTAGACTAGTACTTTAGATATTGGCTTGTTTAGTTTCGGGGTTGTACCCCCTATTCTTAGACTTGTCGTTAGTAGAGTTTTGGTACATTGACTTTCAGGTTCAGGCGTAGTTTTCCGCAAATGTTTTGGTAATGGTTTGTCAAAATTTCGGAGTTTATGGGAACTCCAATTTATTTCTACATTTAAAACTGTTTCCGTATCTTTAAATGTTTAGCTTCGGGGTTAGTTGGTTAGTAGTAATAGTTCTCCTACCGGAGGGTTAGTGTGGGTGCCACGAAGTTTATGGGATAAGGAGATTTCTACTAGAAACCCGACCTTTCTCATGAAAGAGCTTCCATCTCAAGAGATTGCTTCTAGAAACCCGGCCTTTCTCATTGAAGAACTTCCATCTCGTATCAATATCCACTCAGTCCTAAGCATAATTCCCATGGAGTACTTATTAAGTGATAACTTGTTTCATTAGGATAGTTCATTAGATCATGCCAGAGAATAACCTTTTACCGTCCATGTCCACATTTAACATTAGATTCAATTAGGTGAGAATAGCCTTTCAACCTTAGAATCTTCATTAGGTGAGAAAACCTTTCACATTATGTTCATTATGTGTTCATGAGAATAGTCTTTCAACCTTAGAATCTTCATTACGTGAGAAAACCTTTCACATTATGTTCATTATGTGTTCATGAGAATAGCCTTTCAATCTACACAACAACATTATCATAATCATGGACACTTCATTCATAGTTATGTGTAAGGGTGTATGTGAGAATAGCCTTTCAATAACACCATAGTTACATCATAATCATAGACCCTTCACTCTTAAAGTGTTCACAAAACATTTACATAAATCTCATAATCATGTATATTTCTCATATCTTACATTCAAGGATCATAGATCATATTCAATCAACACATCTAGAATTCACTACATTAGACATGGATATAATCACAATTCAGGTAATCAAATCACTACATGAATAATCACAAATACTCATAATATAGGTCATGTGGGTAAATTCATTCTACAATCATACCAAATACAAATAAACCTACACAATAGCTTCACTCTCAAAGCCTTAACATTTCTAGTTCATTCATATTAGCTTTTACCCTCAAATCCCTAGAAATCACATTCATACTATAAGCCTTACTCTCAAGCAATACTTTACATGGTCATCATATATACCTAATTCTCAAGAAAATCTAACCACATGATTCATTTATAAACGATTCCAATCATATATCATCATATAACTCAATCTCAAAACTACTAATCATGATTCATCAAATTAGTCCTAATCTAATCAATTCATGTCTACAAGCTTTATCTTTAAGCAATTCATATCTAGGTTCTCTAATCTCAAGCAATTCATAATGTAATTCATCAATCTTAGAAGGTCACATCTAAGCCCTCAGTTTCCTCTTTCATGGCATAAAACCAACTACATCAATTTCACCCTAAAATCTTAGGTCAATCAAGAATACATGTATAATCTTACTACAAACACGTTATTACATCATAAACAACCATGATCCACTCAATTGGATCAACATACAACAATACCCACAATATAGAAAGAAACCCTAACTAGAATTGGGGATTCATCTTCACAATTGAGGGAAACATGGGGGCTTCATAGATGAAAGGAGTCCATGAATGAATAAGCCATCATAACTTGATTACAAAGCCTAGCTATCTTGAAACAATGGAGTCTTGACCTAGCTTGACCCTATTCTTCTTCTTCTTCTTCTTCTTCTTCTTCTTCTTTCTAGAGAGAATATTTGAGAGGGAATTAGGTTTCTTTGGTGAGTTGAAATAATGACTAGGATCCATGAATTTAGGGGTCTAAAGTCTTTATATAGGTGGCCTAAACTAAGTTAAAACGACACCACTTAATCCCTAATTAATTATGGAAAGACCCCTTAGTCCCCAACTTAACAACTTAAAACTAACATGCTGCCTCACCCACGAGGCCACGCCCACGGGCCGTTGAAGGTCCCAAGGGGTGTGCTGATCATCTGTGGGTGGTGGTCTGCAACTAAAATTTTGGGACCCTGACCCACGACCCCTCACCCACGGGGTGTGGGTCCCTTTCGTGGGTGGATTGTTTTGGGCAGAATTTAGGGTCCTCTTCAAGGACCCTTGGTTGGTCCTTGGGGGGGGGGACGTACCTTGACGTTCTAACCCGAAACCCTTCATTTTAAGTACTGGGAGTTATACCTACGAATCTAACCCTCACGTCAAACTCTAGTTTAGCCTACTAGTTTTCGGGGTGTTATAGATATCCAAGAGAAATGGTAACGTAGCTTATGAGTTGGAGCTTCTGTCAGAATTAGCAGCAGTCCATCCGGTGTTTCATATTTTCATATTGAAAAAGTATATGGGTGATCCTTCACTTATTGTACCTACTGAAAATATTGGTATCAAGAATAGCCTATCTTATGAGGAGATACCCGTACAGATTCATGATCGACAGGTTTGCAAGCTGAGAACCAAGGAGGTTGCATCACTCAAGGTCTTATGGAGAAATTAATTTGTTGAGGAAGCTTCATGGGAGGCTGAGGAGGATATGAATAAAAGATACCCACATCTTTTTCCTTCCAGAGAAATTCCAAATCAAGGTACTAACTCTTTATAAAGTACTCTTTAAATTAATATGTGGAGACTATGTAAATTGCATATTGCTCACTTTAGTTGGGGTTACTAGATGCTTCCCATTCCTTTTTTTTGGCTTAGTGTGTTCTCATTTGACGATGAATGTTTCCAAGGGGGAGATATTGTAACATCTCACACTTCGAAAAGCCAACTAGAGATTCATACAAGTTAATAGTTTTGGGGTAAACTTCAAGCGACCATAGCTTTTAGCACATAAAGAGTTGGATGGCCCATAGATATGAAATCGAATATATTTGAGTCCTCTTTCCAACACTACCAAGTTTGCTAAATTTCGAACTCAGATGAAGGAGTTATACCTGTTTCGGTGTAGTCTCTCTAGTTAAGGAATTTTCATCAATTTTAAGAATGGGAATTTTGGTCTTTTACTTACCCCCACTAAGCCTAAGCATTTTTCTCACCAAAATAGGGATCTAAACTGATTGAGATTAGTCTTCATTTATTCTTAAACATTTAGAAAGTCAGGGCAAAGTTCAAGAGGAGAAAAGAGAAGGTTTCAAGAGTTCATCATGAAATTTGGGGAAATCGCCAATAACTTTGTTCTTTTGAGGTATGCAAGCTCCCATAGTGTTGGGTTTGTTCGCCTTCACGCCAATCTTGTAAATTCATCCATGGATTCATTTTTTAAGTTGGTTGATTTGAATTCTTGAGAAGTTCTTGAGGTTTTTGCTTCATTCCTAAACAATAGAGTCTTGTTGGGTTCTTGAGGTGAGGTTCTTGCGAATGAGTGTTGTTCTTGGTGGATTTCGTGTGGGTTTCAATTGAAATTGTGTTTTTGTTATGAATCTAAGAGAACTTGGAATATATCATTTAATTCTAGATGAGATAGGGCTTGAAATTGAGCAAGAAGGTCCATCGAAGTTCTGGGTATGGGGTGGGGCGTCGCACCCCCAAGGCACTAGGAGGGTTGGCACCCTGCGCCTACAGTGCAGCCCAAACCAGCCCCAGTAAATAGAGGGCTGGCGCGGCGCGCTTTTGATGCGCTAGGGGCGTCAGGCCTTTTTCCTTATCCGTTCTTCGTTCTATAATTGTTCCTTTGAGTCGAGCTTTCAGTATCTCCTTGATACTAACTATCTAAGACTTCATTAATCATTGAGCGATCCTATATATCATAATAATAACTATTAAATTCACATTTCAAATCAATGTAAAGTTAACAGGAAAGTTCAAGAAAGTCCTTTTGAGAAGTCTTTTGCAATTATCTATAACTCTATTTAAGACTTGAGTAAATGAGCATGAGAATGAGGAGAGTTGAGTTTCATATTTTAAAATGAGTATAAGGAAACTAAGTATCCCCAATTATGTAACACTTTTACATTTAAAAAGAGAGAAACATTGATTTCTAAATGAGTGTATGAAGAGTCTTGAGCATCACCTCTTTTAAGAGGATCTGTTGAGTAATTATCTCAAATAGAGAAAGAGTTATGTTTTTAAATATTTGAGCATGAATTATATATTATTGGGAATAGTATTGAGCACCGATATGGGGATTAGTTCAGACAACTCAAAATACTCATAAACCATGTATGCCAACATGGGTAAAGGGTCATACTTTTTAGATGATTCCTTATTGCTTTTAAGAATAGCTTAGTGGATCCACTTAGTTGAGACGTTCTATACTTCGGCAAGGTAAAGGACAGTTCTGACAGCATGGGCAAGACGTTGTATCATCACGTAGCTCATAGTGATGGTTGTCGGTTAGAGAATCACCAAAATAAGAATAAAGAGTTTATTATTATATTATTATACATCTTGAGTTTTTGTCTACTGTTTACAAAGTTTTATATATTGCATCTTATTATCATTGCTTTCAAATTGAGTTAAGTTGAGTTGAGACGAGGTGAGTATGTCTTTCCTTTCTATCAATTCAAGCTATATATTTATGTTTCAGTGTTCCCCTTACATGCTCGTACATTCAATGTACTGACATCATTCGACCTGCATCTTTTCATGATGCAGATACAGGTGTTCAGTTGTAACACCTCAAAAATTAGAACTAAGATTGAACAAGAGAGAAAGGCAAACCACAGGGGGTCCACATGTCGTGAAGAGGACTACGACTCGTCACCCTGCTCGTGGTTATGCACCCAGCAAAAGGTGACAGACAATGGATCACTAACGATATGTAGAACTTCACACGAGCCTTGAAGTGGCTCGTGAAAGAGGCTTGATAGACTTTGAGCTTTGGGTCAACTTCAAACAATCATATCTTTCAGTAAAAAATGAATTAGGTGGCCCACAACCTATCAAATTAAAGGCCTTTGAGTCCTCTTCTCAACGCCACCAAATTTTTGTAATTCCGATCCCGAAGTAAAAAGTTATGCTTGTTTTAGTGAAGCCCTGTTAGACAGAGGATCTTCACGACCCACTTAACAGGCTGAGGTGCTCATTACAGTCCGTGAAGCCTATCTTGAAGTCAATTCGTTAGATTTTAAGTGAGATTTCAACCCCCCAAGTCACTAGTTAAGCACCACAGATGTCTAAACGGTTCGTGGATCTCCACACGGACCGTGAAGTCGTCTGTGAAAGAGACTTGTCAAACATAGAGTTTAGAGTCAACTTCAAACAGCCATATCTTTCAGCACAAAATGAATTAGGTGTCATATGAACTATTAAATTAAAGATAATTGAGTCTTCTTTCCAACACCACCAAGTTTGCAAAAATCCAAGCTCGGAGTAAAAAGTTAAGCCCATTTTAGTGAAGCCCTCTCGGGCAGGGCATCTTCACGAGCTGCTTGACGGGCGTTGGCCATCATGATGGCCCGTGAAGCCTGTCTTGAAGCCACTTCGGCCGAATTTAAGTCAGGGTCACATTAGTCTTTTCCCCTAAGCGTTGGGCACTTAAACCTCGTCGTTTAATGTTTAAACTACATCATTTTACTCGGTCTAAGCTTAGTAAACTAGTCAGAAACTATCTATAACCCTCATTCTCCTAAAACCACCTAACTTAGAGCGAAGAGAAGAGAAAGGTGACGAACTCATCCAAGAACATGCAGAAGCGTTCTTCGAAGTTCAGCCCCGAAATCCAAAGGATTTCTCCATAGATTTCATCACGAGGTATGTGGAATTTCACTAGTGGGTTCCTTCATCCACTAGGTCCCTAGAATTGAGTCAGTTTCTTGATTCCACATAACTTGTTTAGACCTAGGGTTTTTAAAACCTTGGGAATTATGGTGATTTCAACTTCTATAGAATCCATAGTCTAAATAACATATTTTCTTGAAAACATTGCATAATTCCTTGTATAAAACTTAGAACCCTAGTTTGTGTAAATTCTCCTAGTTCATAAATTATACTCGCTAAGTAAGTTAAACAGAAAATCATGCTCCAGATTTTGAATGTCACATTCTCAGTATATAAGTTTTGCACTCTCAGTTAGCATATCAGTATTTTGAGCTATTCAGTATTTAGTACATTTTAGCTTCATATATATTCAGTTGGGAGTAGACTTAGCACCGAGTTGGAATAGGGTTTAATGCACCATCATAGTCCCAGAACTACGTGCCCGCGTAGGATTATAAGTCACCTCTGTTGGGCATCAGATTTAGAGATCACGCCAGTCATGACTTTATACCCCTGGCAAGGTATATTGGATCCTCTCGATGAGGCGAATACATCAAACTCCACATTTAGCTCACGTGGTTTATGTTAGTTAATAATAGCTCCCACAGTCAGACTCTTAGTGCTATTGACCAGGTTTTCAGCATTTTTATCAGTATATAGTTCAACATGTTATCTTCATGATTAGTACTTGTCATTGCATTCAACTTAACTTTTAAGTTATGTTTCAGTACTTATATTCTTGTTCAGATTATGTCATTGCTCAGTTATTCTTTGTTCAACTCATATATATTTGTTCATCTTAATATCTATATCATGCATGCTCAGTACATTCCATGTACTGATGCATACTCTGCGCCACATCCTTTTATGATGTAGGTTCATGTTTTCAGCATTCGGGTCACCCTTAGATCGATTCTCAGTCCGCATTCAGCAGCTTCAGTGGTGAATCCTCATATTTTGAGGACAATGGACATCCTTTCATTTTAGTCTTTGCTTTCAGTTTTCAATTTTTGTTACAGTTAGCTGGGGGCATATCCAGCAACTCAACTCAGTTAGAGGGTTTTCATACATAGTAGTAGCTTCAGCTTGAGTTGTTAAATTCTTGTTTCAGTTATCACTAAACTCTTAGTATGTTTTATATATTTAGACTAGTTGGGTTTTTCCCCATTTTAGATAGCCACTATTTTAGCTTCCGCATAGTATATGTTTTACTCAGTTATTTTCAGAATGCTTGATATATGCAAGACTCAGGTTTAGCTTGGGGTCACTCGTGATCCTATGTCCCGTGTTACGTCAAGGGGGTTTCCTCGGAGCATGAAAAACTTGGTATCAGAGTATTAGGTTCAAGAGTCCTAGGATGTCTAAAAGTCGCACTAAGTAGAGTCTCTTTCATGGGTGTGAAGCACATCACATCTATGAGGGGGAGGCTACAAAGTGTTTTAAGAAAAACTTCACTTCTTTTGCTATTCTTATCGTTCGTGAGGTATGATTCAACTTCTCTTTTCTAATCTATCGTTATGCGTTTCAGATCATGCCTCCTGATACAGCCAACACATAAAATGCTAATGCACGTAATGCTAACATAGTTCCTCCAGTCCCGAACCATGAGGTTACGAATGCAGAATTTCAGAATGCAATACAACTTTTGGCTTAGAGTGTGGCCCATCATAACAATCAGTAGGCCACAATTCCTGCAAACACTAATGGTGGATTAGCTGCAGCTAGGTTTCGAGACTTTGTTCGGATGAATACGCTTGAGTTTCTAGGGTCGAAGGTTGGTGAAGACCCACAAAACTTCATTTATAAAGTTAAGAAGATCCTAGAAGTGATGCAGGTAACTGGAAATGACAGGGTAGAGCTGGCATCCTTCCAACTTAAGGATGTGGCTCATATTTGGTTCACTTAGTGGAAAGACAACATTGGTGCGGATGCAGCTCCTGCGACTTGGGATTATTTTATTGGAGCTTTTCTGGACAGGTTCTTCCTAAGAGAGTTGAGAGAAGGTAAGGCTCAAGAGTTTATGAACTTGAAGTAGGGTTCAATGTCGGTCCAAGAGTACGGGCTGAAGTTCACCAAACTCTCCAAGTATGCTCCACACATGGTTGCCGATCCAAGGGCACAAATGAGTAGGTTCTTGTTTGGGGCATCAAATTTTGTGAAGACCGAGTTCAAAAATGCTATGCTTTTAGGGATATGGATATCTCCAGACTCTTGACTCATTCTCAGCAGGTTGATGGAGATAAGCTTAGGGAAATGGCTAAGGATAACAAAAAGGCCAAAATAGGAAATTATGAATACTCACAGCAAAAGTCGGGTGGTAGGAATCGCTCACAGTTTCCGCAAATGACAACAGCCCCATCACATTCATCAGCTAGTGCTCCATCCTCCAGGTTTAGAAAGGATCTAAAAGGTACGACATTAGGCTCTAAGTCTCAGCGGAGTACTTCAGGTAACACGACTTTCCTAACTTGTCCAAAGTATGGTAAGAACTATTCGGGAGATTGTCTTGCAGGCCGAAAAGGTTACTTTGGGTGTGGTCAGTCTGGACATAGGTTGAAGCATTGCCCTTCTTCTAGGCAGGTTAAAGGATGTAACAACAATAGGGCTCAGTCTACAGCCCCTGCAGCACCAGCAGGTCACTGAACTCAGCAGGGTGCTTTCTCTCGTACAGGTGGCGGTCAGCGCCAGAACCAGTTATATGCTCTCCAGGCTCGCCAGGACCAGGAAGATTATCCTAATGTTGTCTCTGGTACGTTACGAGTTTTTATTTAGATGTTTATGCATTGTTAGATCTAGGGACGACACTGTCTTTTGTAACACCGTATATCGTAGTAAATTTTGGTTTCATTCTAGAAACTCTCTCAGAACCCTTCTCAGTCTCTACTACATTTGGTTACCCATTTATAGCTAGACGGATATACAGAAATTGCCCTGTCACTGTTTCCCAAAAAGTCACCTCAGCAGACCTTGTAGAGTTAGAAATGGTGGATTTCAATATCATTCTAGGCATGGATTGGTTACATTATTGTTATGCCTCAGTCAATTGTAGAACTAGGATTGTTCGGTTTCAGTTTCCAAACGAGCCAGTCTTAGAGTGGAAGGGTAGTAGCTCAATACCTATAGGTCGATTCATCTCTTACCTTAAGGCCAGAAAAATGATGTCCAAAGGGTATATCTATCATCTTGTTCAGGTTAAGGATTCAAAATCTGAAACTCTAACTCTTGAGTCAGTCCCGGTAGTAAATAAATTTCCATAAGTGTTTCCAGAAGATCTTTCCGGAGTTCCTCCCGAAAGGGAAATTGACTTTGGAATAGATCTCTTTCCAGATACCCAGCCTATTTTGATTCCTCTTTCCAGAATGGCTCCTGCCGAGCTTAAGGAATTGAAAGAGTGGTTAAAATACCTTCTAGATAAGGGCTTTATCAGAACCAGTATCTCTCCATGGGGTGCTCCAGTGTTGTTCGTGCGCAACAAAGACAATTCTCTCAGGATGTGCATTGACTATCGTCAGTTGAACAAAGTCACCATTAAGAATAAGTATCCCATCCCCAGGATTGATGACTTGTTCGACCAACTTCAGGGTGATAGTTGCTTTTTGAAGATAGACCTCAGATCCAGCTATCATCAGCTCAGAGTAAGTGATAGTGACATTTCGAAGACAGCCTTTAGAACTCGGTATGGTCATTATGAATTTGTAGTTATGTCTTTTGGACTAACAAATGCTCCTACAAATTTCATGGACTTAATGAACAGGGTGTTCAAACAGTATTTGGACTTGTTCATCATCATCTTTATTGATGATATCCTCATTTATTCTTGGAGTGAGGAGGAGCATGCGACTCATCTGAGAGTTGTTATGCAAACTCTCAAAGATCGCCAGCTATTCAGTAAGTTCAGCAAATGTGAATTTTGGTTATAGTCCGTCACTTTCCTTGGTCATGTGGTATTCACCGAAGGGATCCGAGTGGATCATAGAAAAATTAAGACAGTACAGCACTGGCCCATACCCACCTCTCCAAAAGATATAAGAAGTTTCTTGGGTTTGTCCGGTTATTTAAGATGATATGTTGAAGGATTTTCATCCATAGCTTCCCCATTGACCAAGGTGACTCTGAAAAAGGTCAAATTTCAGTGGTCAAATGAGTGTGAGAAAAGTTTCTCAGAGCTAAAGATAAGGTTGACTACAACTCCTGTCTTGACTCTACCAGATGGTTCAGATGATTATCTGATTTATTGTGATGCATCCAGGGTCGGCCTAGGTGGTGTGTTGATGCAGTGAGGTAAGGTCATAGCTTATGCTTCTAGACAACTAAAGGTCCATGAGAATAACTACCCAACTCATGACCTCAAACTTGAAGCCGTTGTATTTTCCCTAAAGAATTGGAGACATTACTTGTATGGTGTTCATGTTGATGTGTTCACAGATCATAAGAGCCTCCAGTATGTGTTCACGCAGAAAGAGTTGAATCTTCGTTAGAGTAGATGGCTTGAATTCCTCAAGGACTATGACATGAATGTTCTTTACCATCTTTGTAAGGCCAATGTAGTGGCTGATGCTCTCAGCAAACTGTCTATGGGTAGTGTAGCACATGTTGAGGAAGAAAAGAAAGAGTTAGCCAAAGTTGTTCACCGGCTTGCTCGCATAGGAGTTCACCTTACACACACATCAGATGGTGGTGTGATAGTTCAGAATGGGTCAGAATATTTATTGGTAGCAGAGGTTAAGAAAAAAGAAGATAGTGATCCTATATTACTTCAGTTGAAAGGTGCAGTTCATCAGTAGAAAGTTGAGGTTTTCTCCCGAGGGGGAGATGATGTGTTTCGTTACCAGGGTCTCTTATGTGTTCCTAATGTGGGTGAGTTGAGGCTGCAGATCCTTACCGAAACTCATAACTCCAGGTATTCCATTCATCCAGGTGCTACTAAAATGTACCGTGACCTATGGGAAGTCTTTATGTGGAACAACATGAAGAGGGACATAGCAGATTTTGTGGCTAAGTGTCCTAACTGTCAACAGGTTAAGGTAGAACATCAGAAACCAGGAGGTATGAATCAAGAGATTAACAATCCTACATGGAAGTGGGAAGTGATAAACATGGACTTCATTACAGGTTTACCTCGTACTCGCAGACAACATGACTCCATTTGGGTGAAAGTCGACAGAGTCACTATGTCCGTTCACTTCTTGGCTGTCAAGACTACATATTAAGTGGAGGACTACACCAAACTCTACATCAATGAGATAGTAAGGTTACATTGGGTTCCCTTGTCTATCTTCTCAGATAGAGATCCTCAGTTTTCATCTCATTTCTGGAAATCGTTCCAGAAATGTCTTGGTACTTAGGTAAATCTTAATACAACATTTCATCCACAGACGGATGGTCAAGTAGAGCGTACCATTCAGACTTTAGAGGAAATGTTGAGAGCTTGTGTGATCAATTTCAAGGGAAGCTGGGATGATCACCAACCTCTCATAGAGTTCACTGATAATAATAGCTTCCATTCTATTATTCAGATGGCCCCGTATGAGGAACTATATGGGTGTAGATGCAGGTCCCTGATTGGTTGGTTTGAAGTAGGTGAAGCAGCCTTGATTGGACCATATTCGGTTCATGAGGCTATGGAGAAAGTTCAGCTCATCAGAGGTAGGCTAAGGACTACTCAGAGTAATCAGAAGTCCTATGCAAATGTGAGGAAAAGGGGCTTCGAATTTGAAATCGATGATTGGGTTTTCCTGAAAGTGTCAGCTATGAAAGGGGTGATTATATTTGGCAAGAAAGGGAAGATTTGTCCTAGATATGTCAGTCCTTACAAAATCCTGAGAAGGGTTGATAATGTCGCCTATGAGTTAGAGTTGCCAATAGAACTAGCAGCAGTTCATACAGTCTTCCAAATTTCCTTGTTGAAGAAGTGTGTGGGTGATCCGGCATCAATAGTACCATTAGAGAGTGTGGCTGTGAAGGATAGTCTCACTTATGAAGAGGTGCCAATTGAAATTCTTGACCGTCACGTTCGTAGGTTGAGAAATAAGGAAGTCGCTTCAGTGAATTTTTTGTGGAGAATTCAGACCATAGAGGGAGCTACTTGGGAAGCAGAAGAAGCCATGATGGCCAAGTATCCACACCTCTTTCCTTCCGATTCCATTTCAGCTTTAGGTAATTGTTCCTTTCCAGTCTCTCAGTTTACTCTTGTGTAAATAAGTCTCAGTACCTTGTTTCCTCAGTTATCCTTGAATTTCAGCATATTTCCATGTTCATGGAACTCAGTTCAGTTAGATATCAACTTCCAGTACTAGGTGGTAGGGATTACAGCTCCTTCCCTCCATACTCAGCTTGTTTAGACTTCATTCGAGGATGAATGACCCCACGGGGGAGATATTGTAACACCTCAAAAATAAGAACTAAGATTGAACAAGAGAGAAAGGCAAACTATGGAGGGGGTCCACGTGCCGTGAAGAGGACCACGACCCGTCACCCTGCTCGTGGTTATGCACCCATCAAAAGGTGAAAGACTATGGACCACTAAATGGTCTGTTGAGCTTCACACGAGCTTTGAAGTGGCTCGTGTAAGAGGCTTGATAGACTTTGAGGTTTGGATCAACTTCAAACGATCATATCTTTGAGTACAAAATGTATTAGGTGGCCCACAACCTATCAAATTAAAGGTCTTTGAGTCCTCTTTTCAACACAACCATGTTTTCCTGATTCTGATCCCGGAGAAAAAAGTTGTGATTGTTTTAGTGAATCCCTAAGGGGTAGAGCATCTTCACGACCCACTTGATGGGCCGAGGTACTCATGACGGCCCGTGAAACCTGTCTTGAAGTCAATTCGTTAGCTTTTAAGTGAGGTTTCACCCCCCAAGTCGCTGGTTAAGCCCCACAGACGTCTAAACGGTCCATGGAGCTCCACACGAACTGTAAAGTCATCCATGAAGGAGACTTGTCAGACTTAGATTTTAGGGTCAACTTCAAACAGTCATATATTTCCGAACAAAATAAATTAGGTGGCCTATGATCTATAAAATTAAAGATAATTGAGTCCTCTTTTCAACGCCACTGAGTTTGCTAAAATCGAAGCTTAGAGTAAAAGGTTATGTCGATTTTAGTGAAGCCCTATCGGGCAGGACATCTTCACGAGCTTCTTGACGGGCCTTGGTCATCATGACGGCCCGTGAAGCCTGTCTTGAAGCCACTTCTGTAGAATTTAAGAAAGGGTCACATTAGTCTTTTCCCCTATGCGTTGGGCACTTAAACCACGTCGTTTAATATTTAAACTATGTCGTTTAACTTAGTCTAAACTTAGTAAAAATAGTCAGAAACTACCTAAAACCCTCATTCTCCTAAAATCACCTAACTTAGAGCGAAGAGAAGAGAAAGAGGCGACCAGCTCTTCCAAGAACAAGAAGAAGCGTTCTTCGAAATTAAACCCCAAAATTCAAAGGATTTCTCCATAGATTTTGTCCCCATGTATGTGAGATTTCACTATTGGGTTCCTTTCATCCACTAGGTCCCTAGAATTCAGTCAGTTCATTGATTCCACAGAACTTGTTTAGACCTAGGGTTTGTAAAACCTTGGAAATTATGGTGATTTCAGCGTCTATAGAATCCATAGTTAAAAATAACATGTTTTCTTGAAAAAATTGCATAATTCCTTGTATAAAACTCAGAAACCTAATTTGTGTAAATTCTCCTAGTTCATGAATTATACTCGCTAAGTCGGTTAACATAACATTATGCTCCATATTTTGACTATGACATTCTCAGTATATAAGTGTTGCATTCTCAGTTAGCATGTCAGTATTTCAAGCAATTCAGAATTTAGTACATTTTAGCTTCATATGTATTCAGTTGGGAGTAGATTGAGCACCGAGTTGGACTAGGGTTCAGCCTACCCTCATAGTCCTAGAACTATGTGTGCGTGTAGGATTATAAGTCCCCTCTATTGGGCATCAAATTTAGTGATCACGCCAGTCATGCCTTTGTACCCCTGGCAAGGTATGTTGGGTCCTCTCGATTGGGCGTATACATCAGACTCCACGTTTAGCTCACATGATTTATGTCGGTTAATAGTAGCTCCTATAGTCAGACTCTTAGTGCATTTGACCAAGTTTTCAACATTTTTATCAATATACTGTTCAGCATGTTATCTTCATGATTAGTACTTGATCATTGCATTTAGGTTAACTTTTCAGTTACGTTTTAGTATTTATATTCTTGTTCAGATTATGTCATTTCTTAGTTATGCTTTGTTCAGCTCATATATATTTGTTCAGCTTAATATCTATATCCTGCATGGTCAGTACATTCCTACTGATGCATAATCTGCGCTACATCCTTTTATGATATAGGTACAGGTACTCAGCATCCAGGTCACACTTAGATCGATTCTCGATCCGCATTCAGAAGCTTCAGTGGTGACTCCTCATATTCCAAGGACAATAGACATGCTTTCATTTTAGTCTTTGCTTTCAGTTTTAAGTTTTTGTTAGAGTTAGCTGGGGGGCATGTCCTAGCAACTCAACTCAGTTAAAGGCTTTTCAGACATAGTAGTACATTTAGCTTAAGTTGTTAAGTGCTTGTTTTAGTTATCACTAAACTCTTAGCATGTTTTATATATTCAAACTAGTTGGGTTTTCCCCCATTTCAGATAGCCACTGTTTTAGCTTCCACATAGTATATGTTTTACTCAGTTATTTTAAGTATGCTTGATATATGCCAGACTCAGGATTATCTTGGGGTCACTCGTGA
Source organism: Solanum etuberosum (assembly GCA_029582245.1). Taxonomy (NCBI): domain Eukaryota; kingdom Viridiplantae; phylum Streptophyta; class Magnoliopsida; order Solanales; family Solanaceae; genus Solanum; species Solanum etuberosum. The sequence continues at coordinate 75,506 of JAJONR010001184.1, read as the reverse complement.
TCTTAGGTTTTGTGTTACGTCAAGTGGGTAGCCTCGGAGTGTGACATTTAGGGTCATCAACAGGCGCTCTGCTGATTCCACTTGCAGTTCCAGTTAGCTTTGGCGAGCCTCCTTACTTCTGGAGGGTTCCACATCTAGATTTCAGTTTGTTAAGATGTCGTGGGTTTTGACCCGACTTCCATCATCTTATTTAGAGGCTTCATAGAAAGTAGTAATTGAGGAGTCTTTTCCCATTTCCCTTGTTGATGTTTTTAAAACTTTGAGTTGAACACTAATGTTATTTGAGTATTTCAAATAGTTTTGAGTTAAACTATCATATTGATGAGATCTTATGAGTAAATCCTTACATTTGAGTATCTTATGTCGTTGAGTAAGTCTTCCACTGAGTATTCAGTCAGGTCAAGGGTTTGCTTGGGGACCAGCGATGGTTCTCGAGTGCCAACCACATCGACGGTCTAGCCTTGGGGTTTGACATCCTTTTAACCCAACATTAGTGAAAATCACAAGAAACTAACTCATCGCCTAAAAAGGCTAAAACAAGCTCGGGATCTCTCAAAAATCAACCAAGACCTCACCAAGGCCTAAAATGATCCCCCGAATCCAACGGAACCCTTGGAATTCTGATCCGAGCATCCGAATACCGAATGTTGACCAAAGTCAACCCAAAGACCAACATTCCATAATTTCACAACTTAAGACCTCAAATCCTCAAAAAGACTCAGAATCTGAAACTGACAACTCTCACGGATCAGATTTCACATTTCGAGACTGATGAAATAGATGAAATTTCATTCTGACACTTGAAACTCCAAAAGACTACAAAAACCACTTTCTTAACAACTTAGCCTTTAAAACTTACAAACTTACCAAATACTCAACTTTTAATTCAAAGTTCAAAACCAACCTTTCAAACCTTATAAGAATGCCTCGGGTCGATAACGAGAAGGGCAAAACGTTAAATTCATGAAACTTTTCAAAAATGACTGACCGGGTCATTACATGTATGAACATGATTAATTACTGCTTATTCCTTACAGATACTCTTTAATTTATTGTATAGGTTGTTATTTTGTTTTCACTAGTTTAGGAGTTTTAATATTATACTCTTCATATTGCCAAATAAAAGCTTATTGCAAATTTAGTTAACTTTTTTCTCTTTTTGGGAAAGATTAATTGATGTATATTATATCATTCATGAAATTTTTGTGACAGTTTTATTAACATTATGTGAGTCAATTATATGACATTAGGGGTATATATGAGTCACTTTCATAACAAGCGGTGAATGAGCTCTAAATGACAAAGTTGAGGGGTATATCATGTCCTTTTTCCTTCTTTATATTTATAGACATGCATGGTAGGGATTAAGTCAATCTCCACCAATACCCAGACTCAACCTTTGGTGAAGATTTACCACAAAAAATAAAATATTAATATGGAAAGAAAAAATGTGAGGTTTATAGCTTATTTAAGTTTACAGTTTATACGAAATATTTTGACATTTGAGCATGGTTTTACATTTAATAAATGTCTTTACAAATGGATTTATCCATAATTAATGAGACATCTGGGATCAAGCCGGATAAGAAAGTCATAAAATTTGTCAATGAAACACATGATAAAAGTATAGTTTAATCAATAAAACTAGAATACACAAATTTGATCATAAACTCATAGTATATATGTGGATAATGCATTGTAAACCATGATCATTGAATTATCCTTCATCAACAAGAATGAATATGACTATGCTACTTTAATAAATATATTTAAACATCTCATATGCGCTACTAATAGAAATTTCTACTTCATCTTAGATAGTGAGAGTACTCGTTAGTCCCAAATATCTTTATTTGTTAGGGCACTATGTTTGCATTTGATGGTTGCTATGTTAGCTAATAGTTGGTACTAATATAAGCATGATCGAATGTGTGTAATGGGATGTTTTCCATTGATCCTTGCATGTTAGATAGATGATTTTTGATGAAATTATTGTGGAGATAGTTGCTGCATATTTTTCATGTATTCCTTTGTATTTGAGCGTCGGGTGTTGTTCTTTTTCATCGCTTGAGGACAAGCAATGGTTCTAAGTTGAGGGTGTTTATGTGGCGTGAACTCATAGCACATTTGATGCTCAAAACTAAGAATTTGTGTGAGAAATCGAGCTTGTTTATGTGGATATGATGCTTTTTTTGAAGTTGAACAAGTGAAACACTTGGATGCAAATGGTAGCAAAAAAAAGAAGGAAAGTAGAGCTGAAGTCAACACCACGGAGCCCCATACGGGCCTTGGTCCAGTTGACGAGCCATCTGAGGGCTCGTGGAAAAGAGGTAGTGAAGACCTGTGGATGCCTATGTATAGTATGAAGATCATGGAGCCCCAGACGAGTCGTGGTCCACTTGACGAGCCACCTTAGGGCTCGTGGAAGAGAAGCAGGGAAACCAGTAGTACACAATTGAAGGCAAAACCCACGGAGCACTAGACGAGCCGTCTAGTTGCTCATGAGGACTACCAGTGAAGGAAAACCCACTCTATCTACGTGAGGGATCACAGAGGCCTTGACGAGCCCTCTGCCCTTAGATGAGCCATCACCCTTTTTGTGAAGTTTTGCGACAGTGCAGTCCTACTTCGAGTAGGACTTGTTTTAAAAGAGTATTTTCATTACTTAGGGTTCATTTTTGAATATTATCTCATATCGTCCTGACATTGAAACATTCTGAGCGTGGAGAAAACATAGTTTCTATTTTTGAAACACTTTGCTTGGTCGATTTCTTCGGATCAAAACTTTGTGTGCTTGCTTTAGTTTTTATAATCAAGAAGCTTTTGGTTTGCTATCATTGTAAGTTTGTTTATCACGCTTTCGATAGTCTCTATTGTTAGTTTTCTTAAAATAATGAGCGGCTAAACACCAGAACTAGGGTGTTTTGGTATTTTCACAAATGAACTATGTTTTCTTCAAAAAGTTTATTCAAAGCTTTTCTTTATGATTTTCAAGTATGCATTGACTTTGTTCATGATTTATGATTTTCTCTCTCTATATGCTTTTATTTTTTTTACTTGGTCATGCATATCATGTTTTAAAGCTCATCATATTATCATGTTTATGTTTATGCATATTTCCCCATACTTATTATATTCACTGTACTAATTCATATATGTGCCTATATTGTATCATAATATAGGGTTTGACGCTCCTTCTCTCGGACTTGATTCGACCGAGATTGATCAGCTTGATCCCTCAGATTGGTGAGTCCTTTGGTTCGACTGCAAATCAATAGATACTTTTATTGCTTTTCTGGTCATTTTGGTTTTAGAATTGTACGTGGTGTATGTGTTACGTCTCAACCACCTATATAATGTTAGAAAGGCTTATGTAAGACTTAGTAGTATTCCGTCTATTTCTTATGTACTCTGTTGGTATCGTCTATGTCATCTTATGATTTGAAATTTATATCGATTATATCTCTTGAATTGTATCTTATTATGTCATGCATATGTCAAGTGGATTGTTTAGGATCTTTCAGGATCTTATTTTCATATCACGTCTAGGGTGTACTTTGGGCCATGAAAAACTTGGTATGCAGAGGAACATGTTATAGAAAAGGTCCTAGGATGTATGACAAGTCACGTCGAGTAGAGTCTTGATCATGAGTATGAAGCACACCACATTAATGATGGGAGGCTACAAAGCATTTAGAAAACTTCACTTCATTCACTATTCTATAGTAGTGTCATAGAGATTATCTCTATAAAGGTCTTTCTCTTAACTCTAGTCCAATGCATTTAAGGATATAACTCCTCGAAGATCTAACACAAGAAGGAATAGGGAGCCCGAGATTCCTCAAGTTTTTGACGATCATTTGACCGAGCGAGTGTCACGTGTTGAGTTTATAGATCCTTTCTAAGTGTTGGCTCAAGCTATGACGATCCAAGACAATAGAGAGGTTGTTGCTCCAATGAACCCAATTGTGGGTATGGAGGAGACAAGAGTGAGGGACTTTACTAGGATGAATACCTCGAAGTTCTTTGGTTTCAAAGTTGATGAAGACTCCCGATAGTTTGATGAGAAAATCCACTAGATTGTGGAGATTATAGGAGTTTCACCAGTGGAAAAGGAGTACTAGGCCTCTTACAAACTTAAGGGTATTTCTAAAGTATGGTTCAATCAATGGAATGGAGAGCGGCAGGTCCTATTAATTGAGAAAAATTCAAAGGGGTTTTCCTTGATTGTTTCTTTCCTCTTGAGATGAGGGAGACGAAATTACTTGAGTTTATCAATCTTCCTCAAGGAAATATAATCTGAAATAGAATGTATTGAAGTTTACTCAATTGTCTAAGCATGCTCCGACTATGATTGTCGATTATAGGGCAAGGATAAGTAAGTTTATGTAGGGTGTCTCTGAAATGTTGGTCAAAAAGTGTCGTACCACAATGTTGATTAATGAGATAGATATCTCTTCGTTGATAACACGTACCCAAAAAATTGAAGAGGAGAAGCTAAAAGAGAAGTCTAGTGTCACGACCAAAAGTATACCCTATGTGTAACATAACGTACAGAATCGCGAAAGACTCTACACAATCCACTTAGCATACATCATACAGGATAATACAAATAAACATTTCAAAATAATAGTCTCATATCGTAAAAGAGTTTGACTAAGAGGAAGTCTAACATAGTCTCAACAAGCCATCTATTACATAAAAAGGAAGTTGTTGGGACATAACCGATACACCACATAAAAATGTTTGAAAACTGAAGTAAAGAAAGCAATAAAAGTGTCTAATTCCTCGGAACAAGAGGACTTATCAATCTTCAAGTGCCGAAAGAAAGATCAACGAGCCACAAGTGTGCGAGGTAGGAGAGTCAGAAAATATATTAGTGAAACAATATAGGTACAAGTATGCATTACTACATGGAATGTACTACGTATCATAGCGATGCATAAAAGTTATGAAATCATGCTTAAAAGGACTTTACATGACATACAATGACAACACAAATTCATAAGATAAAAGGTTAGAAAACACAAATCATAATCATGGTCAATGCAAGCTTAACACATTTAAAACACTTTGTGAAATACTTTGAAAGTAACTTAGTTCATTATTGTGGGAAGTTTACCATTAACCGACATAGACCATGTGAGCTAAAACACCAAAAAGAGGTGTCATTGCTTGCGAAGGCAACAACCTTACTTCTAGCTTACGCGAATCCACTAGCTAAGATATCCTATGATGGAACATAGTTCTGGGACTTAGGGATTTCTACTAAAGGTCCACAGAAGCTAAACAGAAACCTTTATCCCAAAAACCCGCTAGTGCTAAGTAAAATCCCACAGAATAGTCATTAATCATATTCATTTAATCATCCATAGGAAGGCTCAATTAAGTTACCAATCCAAGTTAAAGTATTTAGGATAGCTCCTTAAATCATGATTCAATTTAGGTGAGAAAACCTTTCATCCTTATAAATACTTATGTGAGAAAACCTTTCACAATTTCATTGATAGTTTCATCTAAAAGCATTCTCAAACCATTTACATTAGTTTCATAAAAACATGCATATCGTCATAAATTCATAGTTCATAAGCTTCAACATGTGTTCATAGTCCAAATTATGGATCATGCATGGGTTCATATGACTTCAACTCAAAATCATGTAAATATTTCAATTCATGCATTAAAAGATTGAAACAATCAATTGAATCATAATTGAGACGAACCCGTGAAGATTGAGTAAAACCTTAACTTTTGAATTGAGAATTTAACTGGTAAAATTGGAAGATCTTGGGAACCCTATGGATGAAAGGACTCCATAGGTGAATACTAACATACCTTATTTATCAAGGCCCAATAGGTATGGTGAATTGAAGATCATAAAGTGAAACCCTAACTTCTTCTTCCTTAGTTTTAGAGAGAACTATAGGGATGAACTTGGAGGGAAATTTATGAATTGGAGAATGATCTAGAATAGGTAGTCTGAGGACTTAAATCACTTATATAGTCTAAGAATAGAGGTTAAAATCACATAACTTTCGTATAAAACACATAGGGAAAGGCTAAAATAGCCCTGACTTAAAAAAAATTGATGAGTGACTTATATGGAAGCTTTCATGGACCGTTTAGGGCTTGATGGTTTGTGAAGGGAACCGTACAGATGGAAAGTTCAGGGTTGCCTTAAAAAACTAACCCACTTCCCCGAAACGACCAGTGATCCCCTAAATAGACCGTTTAGCAATCTATGGAGGGTTAATTGTTTGTTTTAGGCTTGTGGAACTGCATGTCAACCCACTTTAACCTTTTCCAAACTCCAAGGTGTTACAATATCTCCCCTTTGGGAACATTCGTCTTCGAATGAGACTCAAGCTAGCATGAAAAGAGTAGGAGAGAAACTAATAGCCCAACATGCATGAAATTTCATCTAAATTCACATATCCAAGGAGGAAAATCGACTCCAAGCTACCACATACCCAAAACATCATTTCTTAAAACATTCATGGATGCATATCGAAACATGTAAATGACTAAGACACATGAAACTGAAAGAATGAACCATGAGGAGCTAAACATTCTTTACGGCTGTAACATTCTTGTTTCTCAACTTTCGAACTGAAAGAGGTGAGGATATCTAGATATCATATTGGTCTCGGCCTCCCAAGTAGCACCCTCATCCATTTGATTCCTCCACAATACCTTTACGGCTGTAACATTCTTGTTTCTCAACTTTCGAATTTGCCGCTCTAAAATCTCAACGTGAACCTCTTCATAAGAAAGACTTTCCTTTATATTAAGATTCTTTAACAGTATAATAGATGTCGGATCTCCAACACACTTATTCAATAAAGAAATATGGAAAACAAGATGTACCGATGCTAAATCATTAGGAAAATCAAGTTGATAAGAAACTTTACCAATATGCCTCAAAATATGATATGGGCCTCCATAACAGGGACTAAGCTTCCCTTTCTTACCAAACACCCTTCATAGGTGAAATTTTTAAGTAAACTCAAGCATCAACATCGAACTCAAGATCCCTTTTTCTAACGTTGTCATAAAACTTTTATCGACTTTGGGCTGTTTTCAATATTTCTCTAATAAGTCAAACGTTTTCCATAGCCTCATGAACCAACTCGAGACCTATCAAAGAGACCTCACAAACTTCAAACCAACTTATAAGAGATCTACACCTCCTACCATAAAGAGCCTCAAATGGAGCCATACCAATACTTGAATGACAACTATTACTATATGCAAACTTAATCTAAGGTAAATGATCATCCCAATCACCCTTGAAGTCAATCACAAAAGCTCTCAACATATCTTCCAAGTCTGAATGGTACACTCGGCTTTTCAATCGGGCTGATGATGAAAAGTCGTGTTAAGTTTCACTGGAGTACCAAGACCCTTCTGAAATGACTTCCAAAATTGAGATGTAATCTAAGTACCTCGATCAGAGATGATAGACAAAGGTACTCCATGCAACCTGACCATTTCTCTAATATAAATCTTGGCATGATCCTCCGATGAGAATGAAGTCTTAATGGGAATAAAGTGAGCCAATTTTTTCTTTCAGTCAACATTGACCCAAATTGAATCAAACTGTCGACGAGTGTGAGGTAAACCTGTAATAAAATTCATATTTAAATATTTCCACTTCCATGTAGGAATGCTAATGTCTTGAGCCAAAGCAACAAGTTTCTGATGCTCAACTTTCACTTGTTGACAATTCAGACACTTACCCATGAATTCTGCAATATCCTTCTTCATCTCATTCCATCAATAGACCTCTCGCAAGTCACGGTACATGTTGGTGGTTCCTGCGTGAATAGAATACCAAGAACTATGGGCTTCTGTCAGAATCTGATTCCTCAACTCATCTACATTAGGAACGCATAGCCTACCTTGATATCGAAGGACATTATCTCTCCCTTGGGAGACAGCCTCAATGGTTTTTTTGTAAACTGAATTTTTCAAGTTAACTAATACCGAATCAAGATCTTGCTTAGCCTTCACATCCGATACAAAAGAAAATTTTGAATTATTATGTACAACTATACTACCTTCATTGGAATCAACCAACTGAACACCCAATCGGGTGAATCTATGAACATCTTGAACTAACACCTTCTTATCATCCCCAACATGAGAAACACTTCCCATTTATAGTCGACTAAGAGCATCCACCACCACATTTGCCTTATCAGGATGATAGAGGACACTCTTTTCATAATCCTTCAATAACTCAAGCCACCTATTTTGTAGAAGATTCAAATCCTTTTGAGTGAACACATACTTCAAAATATTGTGGTCTGTGAATACATCTAGATGGAAATTATACAAGTAATGTCTCCAAGTCTTTAGAGAAAACACCACTACCGCTAACTCAAAATCATGAGTCGGGTAATTCTTTTCATGCACTTTCAATTTTCTTGAAGCATAAGCAATAACTTTCCCATGTTGCATCAAAATACAACCAAGACTAACCCGTGAAGCATCACAATAAACCACAAAACTATCAGATCCTTCCAGTAGTATCACTATAGGAGCCGAAATGAGTATCTTTTAACTTTTTTAAACTCTTCTCACTAGATTTCGACCATAGAAATTTCACCTTCTTTTGAGTCAATGTTGTCAAAGGCGAAGCAATAGAGGAAAATCATTCCACAAACCTTCTATAATAACTGGCCAAACCCAAGAAACACCGTATATCTGAAGCAGACAAAGGTCTTGGCCAATATTTAACTGTATCTATTTTCTTAGGATTGATTTGAATACCTTCAACAGAGAAAAGATGGCCAAGGAAAGCAATGGATCTCAACCAAATCTTACATTTAGTGAACTTAGTATATAACTCACGATCCATAAGAATTTGCAACACAATCATAAAATGATCGGCATGCACATCTTCACTCTAAATAAATCACTCCTTGGAGTTGAACAATTAAATCATCAATCCTTGGAAAAGGATACTTATTTGTAATGGGAACCTTGTTCAATTATCGGTAATTAATACACATGCGAAGTGAACTATCATTCTTACTACAAATGAAATTGGAGCACCCCAAGGAGAGATAGTCGGTCGGATGAAACCCTTATCAAACAAATATTTCAGTTGCTCCTTTAATTCCTTAAGTTCTGACAGAGCCATAAAGTAAGGAGGAATAGAGATAGGCAGCGTATATGGAAGACAGTCAATACCAAATTCTATTTCCCTTTCGTGAGGAACACCGAGTAGATAATAGGGAAACACTCTGAAAACTCATTTATATCTAAAGCTGAATCAAGAGTACGGGTTTTGGAATCAGTATCTCTGACCCAGACAAGATGATATATGCACCCGTTAGAAATCATTTTTCTAGCTTTAAGACAAGAGACAAGCTGACCCATAGGCATAGAATTTCCCCTTTTCCACTCCAGGACAAGCTCATTTTGAAACTGAAACTTAACCACTCAGGTTCTACAATCAACCGAAGCATAAAAAGAATTTGAGCCAATTCATACTCTAAATAACATCAAAATCTAACATATCAAGCTCTTCAGGATCAACATAAGTTACTCTATGGGATGAGGAGACGGGATAATTTCTATAGACTCACTTAGTCACAATCAGCAATAGAAGTAGAGAGAGAAAAAGGGTCTAACAACACATCCAGAGGAACATCAAATCTCATAGCCACATAAGGCATCACAAAAGACAAAGTAGCACAGGGATCAAGCAAAAGCATGAACACCAAGATAAATGACTTTCAACATACCGGTAACCACATGGGAGAACCCTCTTGATTATGTCAAGTTTAAAGTGCATAAAATCGGTTTTGGTTTAGAGCACTTTAACCCCTTATCTTGTGACTACTCTTACCACAACCAAAGTAACCATTTGTACCGGCTAAACATTTACCATCATGTTTTCTTCCACACCTAGAAAAATTAGACAAAGAAGATCTACCACAATTTATTCCTTGAGGCTTAAGGTTAGATACCCTATCTTTGTTGAATTTCGGAGCCAGAGCATAAGAGGAACCTTGACCGGAAAACCTTAGTCCAAATTTAAAACGACCATGTCCATCGGACCTCAAATGTTAAAAGTCACCATCATTGGTTTTTAACCTCTTTGCTTCCCTAGATCTTTCTTAAGCTTCTCCTCTTCAATTTTTTGGGCATGTGTCATCAAATGGGAGATATCCTTTTCCTTAATGAGCATGGTGGTACGAAATTCCTTAACTGCCATTTCGGACACACCCGAAACAAACTTAATCATTTGTGCCCTTGATTCGGCAGCCATAGTTGGAGCATATGTAGCCAATTGAGTGAATTTTAAGGCGTACTCCTTCACACTCATCATCAGCAAGTGGTATACGACATCCAACAAAGTTATTGAATCCACTACCCCTCCTCTTGAAGGTCTCAACATCCCCATAGCTGGGAGTATTATCAAAGTCTCTCCTTTCAAGGATAAGAGTGATAAACCTACTGGATTCGTCACTTCTGCCGACGTTGATTGTGTCAAAGAATAAAACAATTATTCGAACCATATTCTTCACACCATCTCCAGAAAAATAGAAGATTCCAAACCTTCCCTCAGGAGAAGACCTTCACTTTCAACTCCTTCAACCAGTCAAAGCATCGAAACTAACCCTATTTTTAGACTTGATCCTTTCTCTAGGGATAAATACCCTAAGTTCAAAGATTTTTTCAAAATCTCTGGGAATGTTCTTGACAAAATCAATGAACAACTTTCCAACTTCAACATCTTTGCCAAAGTCTGCAAAAAGATCTCCACTCTTCGAGAAAAAACCAATCTTCTCCAAAAACTCTCCAATGATCATTTTCATAATATAAAAAACTATCATTCTAGTCCTTCTTTCCCCGACCTCCAGTATGAGGAAAATGCTTTTCTTTCTACCTCTTCTCATGAAGGAAGGAGTATCATCGAGTGGAATATTGATGGTCTAGCAGAACATCAAATCTACAACAAGCTACATGAGATGGGAGTAGCTATTACTGCTTACAAAATAAGGAGTTCCACGGACAGAGAAGCCGCCATTATGATAGTCGCCGAATTTACTGGCATGCTGAAACATTGATGGGATAACTACTGCAACGATGAAACTAGGCAGCTCATCTACAATGCTACTGCAACTGAAACAGTAGTCAAGACTGAAGGGGCCATTGAGTTATTAGCTATCTCACGAGTATTGGCTTTGATGTTTAAATTCTTAGTTTTGACATTGAGAGTCAAGGAATCCCTGACATTAGCAATGATTAGCACTTTGATGTCGTAACTCAACCTTGAGTGATAAAAGGAATTCCAAGAATGATATATTCATTGATATCTTCAGTAATAATAAAATCATTTGTCAAACAAATATCATTGTTACAGATATGAGCTTTGGAAAGCTTGTAAATTATTTTCAGAAATTCTCCTGTAGCAGAGTATAATTTGGAAGTGCTTTTTTGAAAATACTTAGTAGGAACAATTCCTTTAACTATGCAGGTACTATCTGCGCCACTGTCAAGCAAAGCAATTGTTTAATCACAAAATCTTTGTTAATAACAATTTTGATGGGAATATGATGACTCTGAGGTCTAATGGAAGAAATAACAGTTAAACCTGGAGCTCCTGAAGTGGAAGTGGAATTTCCTGTTTCAGTAGTAAAAGGTTCAACCAGATGACTGTTGTTAGGAGGAGGATTAGGACCTTCATCCTGAGAAGTTTCTTGATCAGAATCAGGGTTCTAGAGATTTACCTTCTTGAGGATTCGTTCAGCAAGGAGATCAGTTTCGATTTTCCCAAGTCTGGATTTTAAAATCTTGATTTCTTCTTTAAGGGCAGAGACCTCATGAAGAAGATCAGAAATGGACGTTTTGGAATTGTTATTAAATCTGTTTATGATTTGCTTCATGCTGAAAGGTTCAACGAAATGTTTAGCCTTAGGCTTTTCCGTATGAAGAATGATATTTTTGAGTTCTAAGAGATATTTATTTCTAGATTCATCATCATTGATGTGTTGGATGATATCAGAAAGAGCTTCTTTAGAGTCATTTGAAAGGACTCGGATTTTTTGGGGCGTATCGTCACAGACATAGAAAGATTCAGTGCAATTGCATTCTTTGCCTGTTTGACTGGAGTCCGATTCATAATCGATATTGAGGTCTTCCTCATCACTGTATTCATCAGAAGAATGAGGTGAAGAGTCAGAGAAAGGCTCATCAAGAATGATAAGGAGTTTTTCCTTAGTGTCATCATCAATTCAAAGAAGATTGATCTTCTTCTTCTTGGTATTGGATTTGCATTCACTGTATTTGTGACTAGGTTTTCCATAAGTCCAACAAACGTCTTGCTTAAAGTCTCTGGGTCTTTTGGACCTGGATTTTTTCCTGCTTGGTTTGTGATTGTTTCTCTGAGATTTAGATCGGTGAGTCTTCTCGCTATTTTTTCTTCCTTCTTGGACGATCAGGAGAAGTGATGAAACCAAAGTCTTGGCAGAATTTTCCTAATTCTCTTCTGGAGGAAGATTGCTCTTTTTTGAGCTGGTGTTTGAGCTTGATGTCATTACAATGTTCAAGCCCCACAATATTAATAATGCTTACAAGATCACCGTAAGTCATTTGGCTGTAAGGGATTCGACCATCGTTGCGGTCTTGGATTTTAGTTCTGACTTTATCAGTGAAAAGAGGGGGGAGACCGCTTAAGAAACGTTCTTTCCAGAAGTCTAAATGACAATCTGGATGGATCATGACTTTGCTGAGGAAGGCATGTTTATATCTGATGAAATCATCTAGAGAAGGACAACTAAGATTGTTAAGAATTTAGAGACTTCTATCCTGAAAGAGTTTTGGCTCGCCAATGAAATGTTTAGCAATATGATAGAGAAGTGTGGCACAAGCATCTTCTCTAGTGACTTGAGAGGAAGACTCGACGGCCCCTTCAGTCTTGACTCCTGTTTCAGGTGCAGTAGCATTGTAGATGAGCTTCCTAGTTTCATCGTTGCAGTACTTATCCCACCAATGTTTCAGCATGCCAGTAAATCCGGCGACTATCATAATGGCCGTTTCTCTGTTCGTGGAACTCTTTATTTCGTAGGCAGTAATAGCTACTCCCATCTCATGTAGCTTGTTGTAGATTTGATGTTCTGCAAGACCATAAATATTCCACTCGGTGATACTCCTTCCTTCGTGAGAGGAGGTAGAAAGAAAAGCATCTTCCTCGTACTGGAGGTCGGGGAAAGAAGGACTAGAATGATAGTTTTTGGAGAAGATTGGTTTTTTCTCGAAGAGTGGAGATCTTTTTGTCATCTTTGGCAGAGATATTGAAGTTGGAAAGTTGTTCATTGATTTTGTCAAGAACATTCCCAGAGATTTCGAACGAATCTTTGAACTTAGGGTATTTATCCCTAGAGAAAGGATCAAGTCTAAAAAAAGGGTTAGTTTCAATGCTTTGACTGGTTGAAGGAATCGAAAGTGAAGGTCTTCTGCTGAGGGAAGGTTTGGAATCTTCTATTTGTCTGGAGATGGTGTGAAGAATCTGGTTCGAATAATTTTTTTGTTATATGACACGATCAACGTCGGCAGAAGTGACGAATCCAGTAGGTTTATCACTCTTATTCTTGAAAGGAGAGGCTTTGATAATAGTCCCAACTATGGGGATGTTGAGACCTTCAAGAGGAGGGGTAGTGGATTCAACAACTTTGTTGGATGTCAAATACCACTTGTTGATGATGACCTGAAGGGTGTCTATTTGGTTTTTGATGTGTCCAGTCATCTCAAACCATTTGAAGAATTCAATTTCACAACCGATTCTACCCATGTCTGCCATCCAGGAATTTCTGAAGGCTTCTCTTTGTTTAAGAGTATAAGTAACGACGTACCACTTCCTCTTAGGTTGGTTATCGGGATGATTCCACTGTCTGTGCAGAATACTCTGATATGGAGTCAAAAAGTCTCCAGATTTGAGCATGCCTAACCAGCCAGGTTTATCTTCCTGAGGTGGAGCCATCTCACTAGCGGTAGGGCTATTGGGGAGGTCTTGGTAAAAGACTTTAGGGATTTCTCCCGAGAAGTCTACTCCAGTGACTTTTCCTTTGTCGTAACTGACAGAAAAAATATCAGTATCTTCTTCCTCTGGGGTTTTTGAAGAAGGTGGTCTAGGATTAGGTGGCGGATTAGGTGGTCTAGAAGGGCCCGAAGTTGAAGGACCTGACCAGGATGACCTTCTATATGAGGAAGATTTGTTCATAGAATTGTCGAAAAATTTGAGTTCGATAGATCCGTCTGGGAACTGAATGACTCGTTCAATTTGAGATCTCTCAGAGTGAGAAGAGAAAGGTCGAGTTATGGCATCAAAGTGCCAATCATTGCTAGAAAGTACATCATTTCACTAGAGAAGTCTAGAAACAAAGATAATACTATGTTAATGGTTGGCCTCCATAAGCATAGTTACACCTTTTTGGCTCTCAATACGAGCCTTTGGTGCCAGAGTGGTTTTCATAAGTCTGTAATATACTCTGTAGATCATAGCTATCTCACGAGTATTGTCTTGGCTGTTTAAATTCTTAGTTTTGACATTGAGAGTCAAGGAATCCATGACATTAGGATCATTAATGTCAACTGAAAAGTTGGGATAACAATTAAAGTATACCGGGCAATCGACAAGGTTACTCTGGAGAACTCCTAATAGTGAATCATCAAAATTAAGAAAACAGTCATCTCTGAGGAGGACACAAACAGAAATTTCTAAGCCTTTTCGGAAAAGGGGCTTGACAACCACTTGAATCAGGCCAATATGCAAATAATTATAATCAGTTTTATAACGATTGATATCATTATCTTTTAACAAACAAATTAATAGCAATGGTAGACTCACAGGTCTTAATATTATTTTTAGAAATGAAACTGAAATTACCTAGAAGGTAAATCTTTTTAAAATCAGCAACATAATTGAGACTCCCTAAAAATCTCTGTAGTTGGGTTTTATCAGTAATTTCATCAGGAAATTTGGAGGAGAACTCTATGGCTCTGCAAATAGGTTTGTAAGTACCTTGGTAAAGGTCATGGCCTAAAAATCTGATAGTAGTTTGGAAAAGCTTAATCTTCTCAGCTCTTACAACAAGACCATTGGTTTTAACAATTTTAAAGAACGTGTTGAGATGTTTAAAGTGGGAATCAATGTTCTCCAAAAATATTAATACATCATCTATATAAACAATAGACATATATCTATAATCATTGAATATAGAATTCATGATATTTTGAAATTTGGATGGAGCATTTTTAAGTCCAAAAGGCATGACATTCCATTCATATTGTCCAAATGGGACATTGAAAGCAATTTTATATTTATCTTTTTCAGAAATCTGAATTTGCCAAAAACCCGATTTCATGTCAAATTTGCTATATAGATTAGCCTTGAAAGTTCTTTTCAAAATATCCCTTTTGTTAGGAATCGGGTACCTGATCCATTTTATATTGTTTCTGTCAGTAACGAGAAAGGAAAAGTCACTGGAGTAAACTTCTCGGGAGAAATCCCTAAAGTCATTTACTAAGACCTCCCCAATAGCCCTACCGCTAGCGAGATGGCTCCACCTTAGGAAGAAAAACCTGGCTGGTTAGGCATGCTCAAATCTTGAGACTTTTTCACTACAGACCAGAGTATTATGCATAGACAGTGGAATCATCCTGATAACCAACCTAAGAGGAAGTGGTACGTCGCTACTTATACTCTTAAACAAAGAGAAGCCTTCAGAAATTCCTGGATGGGAGTCATGGGTAGAATCGGTTATCTTGGCTACGGGATGACACCAAGGAAAAACTCCATTCCATTCTTGATGAGCCTTTCACTGACTCTTCACCTCATTCTTCTGACGAATATAGTGATGAGGAAGATCTCAATATCGATTATGAATCCGACTCCAGTCAAACAGGCAAAGAATGCAATTGCACTGAATCTTTCTGTGTCTGTGACGATACGCCCCAAAAAATCCGAGTCCTTTCAAATGACTCTAAAGAAGCTCTTTTTGATATCATCCAACACATCAATGATGATGAATCTAGAAATAAATATCTCTTAGAACTCAAAAATCTTATTCTTCATACGGAAAAGCCTAAGGCTAAACCTTTCGTTGAACCTTTCAGCATGAAGCAAATCATAAACAAATTCGATAACAATTCCGAAACGTCCATTTCTGATCTTCGTCATGAGGTCTCTACCCTTAAAGAAGAAATCAAGATTTTAAAATCCAGACTTGGGAAAATTGAAACTGATCTCCTTGCTGAACGAATCCTTAAGAAGGTAAATCTCCAGAACCCTGATTCTGATCAAGAAACTTCTCAGGATGAAGGTCCTAATCCTCCTCCTAACAACAGTCATCTGGTTGAACCTTTTACTACTGAAACAGGAAATTCCACTTCCACTTCAGGAGCTCCAGGTTTAACTGTTATTTCTTTCATTAGACCTCAGAGTAATCATATTCCCATCAAAATTGTTATTAGCAAAGATTTTGTGA
Source organism: Solanum etuberosum (assembly GCA_029582245.1). Taxonomy (NCBI): domain Eukaryota; kingdom Viridiplantae; phylum Streptophyta; class Magnoliopsida; order Solanales; family Solanaceae; genus Solanum; species Solanum etuberosum. Next base: position 59,004 of record JAJONR010001184.1, on the reverse strand, counting down.
TTAACAAAGTTGCTTTGCTTGACAGTGGTGACGATCGTAACTGCATAGTTAAATGAATAGTTCATATTAAGTATTTGCAAAAAAGCACTTCCAAATTATACTCTGCTACAGGAGAACTTTTGAAAATAAATTACAAGCTTTCCAATGCTCATATCTGTAATAATGATATCTGTTTGACAAATGATTTTATTATTACTTAACATATCAATGAAGATATAATTCTTGGAATTCCTTTTATCACTCAGATAAAACCTTACTTTACTGATTTAAATGGTATTAAAACCACTATACTCGGAAAAAAATTACTTTTCCCTTTTGTTAAAACTCTTTCACAAGATGAAAGCAATTTCATAAGAGACAAGACTGTTTTCCGAATAAACAAACTTTCACAAACATCTCAAGTTTTTAAAAGATGAGATTAAAATTAAGAAAATCGAGCAGATTTTACAATTCCCGGAGATGATTACCAAAATAACCAATCTTCGAAAAACTTTTGAAAAAGAAATATGCTCAGATTTTCCAAATGCTTTTTGGGAAAGAAAAAGACATATCGTTGAACTCCCATACATTGATTTGAATGGGCCTAGCTCTATTAGTTATGGCCTGTTCGTTGAATCCTTCAATGTATGGGAGTTCAATGATATGTCTTTTTCTTTCCCAAAAAGCATTTGGAAAATCTGAGCATATTTCTTTTTCAAAAGTTTTTTGAAGATTTGTTTTTTCTCGAAGAGTGGAGATCGTTTTGTCGTCTTTGTCAGAGATGTTGAAGTTTCCTAACCAGCCAGGTTTGAATTCCTAGTAAAACAAACACTACCAGTACTAGCCATAGATAAGCAATATGAAGGAATTCCTATTGCAAGTCTTATTAAACTAGTTTATTCAAACAACAACTTCACGGATACTGATAATCTGCTCAAAACACAAAGGTACTACGAAGCCATATTAGTAGACACTGAGTCTATTATTGTTGAACACACAATGAGTGATAAGAATCCAAAGTATATCAGCTACTCCTGATTCACTATTTAGAGAGTTTTGTCCCCTACAGAGTGGTATGCAGATCATCTACTTACTCCCATTGCATTATGAATGCCAAATAAGCCACAAACTTATAATTGGCATTATTACAAGAGTGTCTGGTTTAATTTCTTATATATTAGGCCAGGACATACTTGGTTCATTAAATATTGTCCAGAAATGGTCAAATCTATAACCTGTTGCTATACTAGGTGTGAGGTGTTCATTTTTTCCTAAGTGTGTGAGGTAGCCTAATAATACCCGGTTCATACGTTGGCTAGCCCGATTATAAGGTCGTCAAGCCAGGAGGGAATTTAGACCTGTTAATGGTGATCCCGTAGTCAAGATAACTTCAGGAAAGAACAGATGTAAACCCAACAGAACCTCCCTTAGAAACAGCTTATTTGGATTTTGATATATTTTTCAATACTCTGTATATACATTCATACTTATAGGTAAGTTATTGTTATACTTATTGAAATTTTTTGCACTGTAAGCCCTTAAGACAGTATTTTCTCAAAATGGAAAATAATCAACATATTTTGAACAGTATTAATTTATCTTCTCAAGCAACTAAGATTGCTCAATTAGAAAATGATCTTCAAAACTGGAATATACCAGAGGAACCGTTTAAAAAGATTTACCATCTAGGTAATTTCAGTTTCAATTCTAGACATAATATTCAGACCTGTGAGTCTACCATTGCTATTAATAATTCTTTAGAATTATTCGTTTGTTAAAAGATAATGATATCAATCGTTATAAAACTGATTATAATTATTTGCATATTGGCCTGGTTCAAGTGGCTATCAAGCCCCTTTTCCAAAAAGGCTTAGATATTCCTGCTTGTGTCCTCCTCAGAGATGACCGTTTTCTTAATTTTGATGATTCATTATTAGGAGTTCTCCAGAGTAACCTTGCCGATGGCCCGGTATACTTTAATTGTTATCCCAACTTTTCAGTTGACATTAATGATCCTACTGTCATGGATTCCTTGACTCTCAATGTCAAAACTAAGAATTTAAACAGCAAAGCCAATACTCGTGAGATAGCTATTATCTACAGAGTATATTACTGACTTATGAAAACCTCTCTGGCACCAAAGGCTCGTATTGAGAGCCAAAAAGGTGTAACTCTGCTTATGGTGGCCAACCATGAACATAGTACTATCTTTGTTCCTAGACTTCTCAAGTGGAATGATGTACTTTCTAGCAATGATTGGCACTTTGATGCCATAACTCAACCTTTCTCTTCTCACCCTGAGAGATCTCAAATTGAACGAGTCATTCAGTTCCCAGACGGATCTATCGAACTCAAATTTCTCGACAATTCTATGAACAGATCTTCCTCATATAGAAGGTCATCCTGGTCAGGTCCTTCAACTTCAGGCCCTTCTAGACCACCTAATCCGCCACCTAATCCCAGACCACCTTCTTCAAAAATCCCAGAGGAAGAAGAAACTGATATTGTTTTTTTCAGTAACGACAAAGGAAAAGTCACTGGAGTAGACTTCTCGGGAGAAATCCCTAAAGTCTTTTACCAAGACCTCCCCAATAGCCCTACCGTTAGCGAGATGACTCCACCTCAGGAAGAAAAACCTGGTTGGTTAGGCATGCTCAAATCTGGAGACTTTTTCACTCCAGACCAGAATATTCTGCACAGATAGTGGAATCATCCTGATAACCAATCTAAGAGGAAGTGGTACGTCGCTACTTATACTTTTAAACAAAGAGAAGCCTTCAAAAATTCCTGGATGGCAGATATGGGTAGAATCGGTTGTGAAATCGAATTCATCAAATGGTTTGAGATGACTGGACAAATCGAAAACCAAATAGACACCCTTCAGGTCATCATCAACAAGTGGTATACGACGTCCAACAAAGTTGTTGAATCCACTACCCCTCCTCTTGAAGGTATCAACATCCCCATAGCTGGGACTATTATCAAAGCCTCTCCTTTCAAGGATAAGAGTGATAAACCTACTGGATTCGTCACTTCTGCCGACGTTGATCGTTTCATTAAACAAAACAATTATTCGAACCAGATTCTTCACACCATCTCCAGACAAATAGAAGATTCCAAACCTTCCCTCAGCAGAAGACCTACACTTTCGACTCCTTCAACCAGTCAAAGCATCGAAACTTACCCTGTTTTTAGACTTGATCCTTTCTATATGGATAAATACCCTAAGTTCAAAGATTCTTTTGAAATCTCTGGGAATGTTCTTGACAAAATCAATGAACAACTTTCCAACTTCAACATCTCTGCCAAAGACGGCAAAAAGATCTCCACTCTTCGATAAAAAACCAATCTTCTCCAAAAACTCTCCAATGATCATTTTCATAATATAAAAAACTATCATTCTAGTCCTTCTTTCCCCGACCTCCAGTATGAGGAAAATATTTTTCTTTCTATCTCCACTCACGAAGGAAGGAGTATCACCGAGTGGAATATTGATGGTCCAGGAGAACATCAAATCTACAACAAGCTACATGATATGGGAGTAGCTATTACTGCCTACAAAATAAGGAGTTCCACGGATAGAGAAGCCGCCATTATGATAGTCGCTGGATTTACTGGCATGCTGAAATATTTGTGGGATAACTACTGCAACGATGAAACTAGGCAGCTCATCTACAATGCTTCTGCAACTGAAACAGTAGTCAAGAATGAAGGGGCCGTCAAGTCTTCCTCTCAAGTCACTAGAGAAGATGCTTGTGCCACACTTCTCTATCATATTGCAAAACATTTCATTGGCGAGCCAAAACTCTTTCAGGACAGCAGTCTCCAAATTCTTAACAACCTTAGTTGTCCTTCTTTAGATGATTTCATCAGATATAAACATGCCTTCCTCAGCAAAGTCATGATCCGTCCAGATTGCCATTTAGACTTCTGGAAAGAACGGTTCTTAAGCGGTATCCCCCCTCTTTTCGCTGATAAAGTCAGAACTAAAATCAAAGACCGCAACGATGGTCGAATCCCTTACAGCCAAATGACTTACGGTGATCTTGTAAGCATTATCAATATTGTGGGGCTTGAACTTTGTAATGACATCAATCTCAAACACCAGCTCAAAAAAGAGCAATCTTCCTCCAGAAGAGAATTAGGAAAATTCTGCCAAGACTTTAGTTTCGTCACTTCTCCTGATCGTCCAAGAAGGAACAAAAATAGCGAGAAGACTCACCGATCTAAATCTCGGAGAAACAATCACAAACCAAGCAGGAAAAAATCCAGGTCCTAAAGACCCAGAGACTTTAAGAAAGACGTTTGTTGGACTTGTGGAAAAGCTGGTTACAAATCAAGTGAATGCAAATCCAATACCAAGAAGAAGAAGATTAATCTTCTTGGAATTGACGATGAGACCAAGGAAAAACTCCTTTCCATTCTTGATGAGCCTTTCTCTGACTCTTCACCACATTCTTCTGATGAGTACAGTGATGAGGAAGATCTCAATATCGATTATGAATCCGACTCCAGTCAAACAGGCAAAGAATGCAATTGCACTGAATCTTTCTGTGTCTATGACGATACGCCCCAAAAAATCCGAGTCCCTTCAAATGACTCTGAAGAAGCTCTTTTTGATATCATCCAACACATCAATGATGATGAATCTAGAAATAAATATCTCTTAGAACTCAAATATCTCATTCTTCATACGGAAAAGCCTAAGGTTAAACCTTTCAACATGAAGCAAATCATAAACAGATTCGATAACAATTACGAAACGTCCATTTCTGATCTTCGTCATGAGGTCTCTACCCTTAAAGAAGAAATCATGATTTTAAAATCCAGACTTGTGAAAATCGAAACTGGTCTCCTTGCTGAACGAATCCTCAAGAAGGTAAATCTCCAGAACTCTGATTCTGATCAAGAAACTTCTCAGGATGAAGGTCCTAATCCTCCTCCTAACAACAGTCATTTGTTTGAACCTTTTACTACTGAAACAGGAAATTCCACTTCCACTTCAGGAGCTCCAGATTTAACTGTTATTTCTTCCATTAGACCTCAGAGTCATCATATTCCCATCAAAATTGTTATTAACAAAGATTTTGTGATTAACAAAGTTGCTTTGCTTGACAGTGGCATAGATCGTAACTGCATAGTTTAAGGATTTGTTCCTACTAAGTATTTACAAAAAAGCACTTCCAAATTATACTCTGCTACAGGAGAACTTTTGAAAATAAATTACAAGCTTTCCAAAGCTCATATCTTTAACAATGATATTTGTTTGAAAAATGATTTTATTATTACTGAAGATATCAATAAAAATATCATTCTTGGAATTCCTTTTATCGCTTAGATAAAACCTTACTTTACTGATTTAAATGGTATTAAAACCACTATACTTGAAAAAGAAATACTTTTCCCTTTTGTTAAAACTCTTTCACAAGATGAAAGCAATTTCATAAGAGACAAGACTATTTTCCGAATAAACAAACTTTCACAACATCTCACATTTTTAAAAGATGAGATTAAAATTAAGAAAATCGAGCAGATTTTACAAACCCCGGAGATGATTACCAAAATAACCAATCTTCGAAAAACCTTTGAAAAAGAAATATGCTCAGATTTTCCAAATGCTTTTTGGGAAAGAAAAAGACATATTGTTGAACTCCCATACATTGAAGGATTCAACGAACAGGACATAACTACTAGAGCTGCCCATTCAAATGAATCACGAAATGATGGAATTTTGTAAAAAACAAATCAAAATTCTTTTACAAAACAAAATTATCAGGGTTTCAAAATCACCTTGCAGTTGCTCTGCCTTTTATGTTAATAAAAACACTGAGAAGGAAAGAGGAGCAACAAGATTAGTGATAAACTATAAACCACTTAATGCCGTTTTAAAATGGATCAGGTACCCGATTCCTAACAAAAGGGATCTTTTGAAAAGAACTTTTAAGACTAATCTATATAGCAAATTTGATATGAAATTGGGTTTTTGGCAAATTCAGATTTTCAAAAAAGACAAATATAAAACTGCTTTCAATGTCCTATTTGGACAATATAAATGGAATGTCATGCCTTTTGGACTTAAAAATGCTCTATCCGAATTTCAAAATATCATGAATTCTATATTCAATGATTATAGCTATATCTCTATTGTTTATATAGATGATGTATTAATATTTTCGGAGAACATTGATTCCCACTTTAAACATCTCAACACTTTCTTTAAAATTGTTAAAACCAATGGTCTTGTCGTAAGCGCTAAGAAGATTAAGCTTTTCCAAACTACTATCAGGTTTTTAGGCCATGACCTTTACCAAGGTACCAACAAACCTATTTGCAGAGCCATAGAGTTCTCCTCCAAATTTCCTGATGAAATAACTGATAAAACCAAAATCCAGAGATTTTTAGGGAGTCTCAATTATGTTGTTGATTTTATTCCTAAAATTAGACAGGTCTGCGAACCCCTTTATAGAAGGCTTAGGAAGAATCCTATTCCTTGGATTATTGACCAAACTAAAGTTGTCATCCTTGTCAAGTCTTTAGTCCAGAGTCTTCCTTGTTTAGGTATCCCCAATCCTAATGCTTATATGATTGTTGAAATCGATGCTTCTGACATAGGTTATGGTGGTATTCTCAAACAAAGAATCAACCTCGATTCTCCTGAACAGTTAGTTCGTTTTACATCAGGAATCTGGAATCCTACTCAAAAAAACTATTCTACTGTTAAGAAAGAAGTCTTATCTATAGTGCTATGTATCACTAAATTTCAAGACAATCTTATCAACAAAGAATTTTTACTAAGAGTAGATTATATATCTGCTAAAGAAATTTTACAAAAAGATGTCAAGAATTTTGTTTCTAAACAAATATTTGCTAGATGGCAAGCTCTACTGTCTAGCTTCGATTTTCAAATTAATTTTATTAAAGGAGAAAACAACTCCCTCGCAGACTTCTTGACAATTGAAGTTTTACAGGGAAATATGAGACCCACCATGAGGCCACAGAAGCCAGCTTCACCTCATAAGTAAAAACAACAAATGGCTAGACCATTTGAACTCCCTCTCAAGTATGCCTCCAATCAGACCAAATGGTTTGCAAGGATCAAACCCTATGATGGACATAGGATTCCAAAACAGATAGACTGCATTGGAAGATTACCCGAAATTACAGGTTTTGACGCCTACCAAATTAGTCAATCAAAAGATTGAACAAGGAGCAACATCTTCTTCAGTAAGAACCAAAGAAAGTTACACAATGAAGGCCCCAGAGACATTTGTGGAAGCAGTCCAACCATCGACAGGAAAGAAACCTGAAGCAGCCCCGACAAAAGAGGAATTTCAATTCCTAGTAAAACAAACACTACCAGTACTAGCCATAGATAAGCAATATGAAGGAATTCCTATTTCAAGTCTTATTAAACCATTTTATTCAAACACCAACTTCACGGATACTGATAATCCGCTCAAAACACAAAGGTACTACGAAGCCATATTAGTAGACACTAAGTCTATTATTGTTGAACACACCATGAGTGATAAGAATCCAGAGTATATCAGCTACTCCAGATTCACTATTAAAAGAGTTTTGTCCCCTACAGAGTGGTATGCAGATCATCTACTTACTCCCATTGCATTATCAATGCCACATAAGCCACAAACTTATAATTGGCATGATTACAAGAATGCCTGGTTTAATTTCTTATATATTAGGCCAGGACATACTTGGTTCATTAAATAATGTCCAGAAATGGTCAAATCTACCATCCCAAGATGGTTCTATGAATGGTGGAATTATTTCAGAGGAAATAGGAAAATCCTACCACAACAATTTCTCAGCAGATTTGAAGAATTTCAAACCAAGGAAGAAATTTCAACTCTCCCAGAACATATTATAATGTGCAAATATTTTGTTAAGAAGAGAATTTCTTATATCGTATCATGGAACTTTGAAAAGACTGAGTTCGACAGAATCAAATATCTCTCTAAAGAAATCAAGATCCGAGGATGGACGCCTAAGGTAATAACTAAAACCCCAACCAAGGTAGCATCTAAAACAGCTTATGCCTCACCATCAAAGAAAGAGCTTAACGAAAGATTGAAAAAAGCCCTCCTAGAGATGGATGATGAGCAATCCAATGAAGATGACATTATGCTTCTCCTCGAAGAAGCCACTTCAGAAAACGACAATGGAGACATGCTAGACCCTACAGGAATAGCAGCTGCTTATCTGGACCCCTATTAAGAATAGGAACTTGACCTTTGGGAAAAGTAGAGGTTCAAAGAACTGGAATTACTTTTCGAAAAGGCAACTCACTATTCCTAAAAGGAATCTCAAAAAAGTATTCTCTTCTGAAAAGATGACAAAGAACCTTGTCGGCCATTACATTGTCGGCAAAATCTTCACCTTCCAAATGTACACCCCAGATACATTTCTAGATCGTCCTTGAACTATAAAAGGATAGGTATTTAGAACAAAGAGGGCATCTGAAAATTTACCCTATATTCTGAAACCTTCTTCTTCTCCCCTTGTAAACTTCCCGCTGTATCTCCTATGCTTTAATACTATCCTAAATAAAATTGGTAAGTTTTATTTATTTGTTGGATATTTTAATTGTATACTCTTGTTTCGTTTTATTGGTATCAAATTTTTACAGGGAAAATATAAGGCCCACCATGAGGCCACAGAAGCCAGCTTCACCTCAGAAGCAAAAACAACAAATGGCTAGACCATTTGAACAGAAAAATCTGCATTTGGCTCTTCTTGAATCCGGGGTGTTACATTATCTCCCCCTTCGGAACAATCGTACTCGAATGAAGTCTAAACTAGCCGAGTATGGAGGGAAGGAGCTACAATCCCTACCACTAAGTACTAGAAACTTATATGTAACTGAACTGAGTTCCATGAACATGCAAATATGCTGAAATGCAAGAACAACTAAAGGAACAAGATACTGAGACTGAATTTACGCAAGAGTAAACTGAAACACTGGAGAGGAACTATTACCTCAAGCTGAAATGAAATCGGAAGGAAAAAGGTGAGGATACTTGGCCTTCATGGCTGCTTCTGCCTCCCAAGTAGCTCCCTCTACGGACTGACTCCTCCACAAAACCTTAACTGAAGCGACTTCTTTACTTCTCAACCTACGAACCTAACGGTCAAGAATCTCTACTGGCACCTCTTCGTAAGTGAGACTATCCTTCACTGCCACACTATCTAATGGTACTATTTTCACACCCCAAACTAGAGGAGGTGTGACTGGCACTCGATACCTTATGCGATCGAGTTAGCCACTGAAACATACCAACTGACTTAACTATGGGCCTAGAAGGTTGGGCAGCATAACATCTAAAATACTACGACTGGACCCTCAAGGTCATAACCTGAATATTAGCAAGTCATATAGACGAAAGTAGACAAGCCAAAGATAATAAAGTACTAGCTAGCCGACAAGGCTGAAAATGAAGATATACATATGTACATACATATATATATACATGCCAAGCCTATGGGGCTGGAGACTAGAAGCTGCAGAAAGAAACCTAAAATATCGTGTCCACAATAGCCTCTAAGAGTGTCAGAAGCACTGGTCGGGACAAGGCCCTAATTATACCTAAATTGTACAATAAAAGTAACATCCTATGAAAGCTCTAGGAAGAGGTGGAGCTTACAAACTCACAATTGAACCGTGAATCCTAGCAGAGGGGTCAATCAGAATCCCTACCTGGACCTGCACGCACGAAACAAAAATGCAACGTCCCTAGGCAACGGGACATCAGTACGAATAAGAATGTACTGGTATGTAAGGCAGAATGTAGAATCATGAATAGTTGTTGTAAATAGGGTAATAAAGATACCACCTGAAACAGAAACTGTGATAGCCACTATGGCTGACATCCAACCTTATATAAATTAAATATGCATGGTATGCTCGCATAATCGTATGTCGTGAATACATATATATAGATGCAAATGCATGTCATACCCAACCAAGTGCTAGCAATGGTGGTGCCTTCCGGTAGCGAACCGACATCATATTCACCAACTTGTGGCCATATGTGTCTCATACGTATAAATATAGGCAATAGGCCTCATATCTTCCGATTATACCTCAGGAATAGAATGCATAGCATGTAATGTCATGGATTCATAATGCTTTTGTGTTACCTGAATCATGTTACCAATCTTGGCCCGTTGGTACTCTGGCCCTCATGATCTCGTAATAACTTTCGTATCACATGTAAATGTCTTGTAGAACCTTATATACTTGTAGATTAAACTGGAACACTTAACTAAGATTTAGAAAGGTAACTTAAAACTGAGGATGTTCATAAAGAGCTTAAAGTTCTTCACTTATTATCTATATATGTTTCCTTAGTAGTTTGTAGAAAAACACGTCCTTTAGTAGTTTAAACATACGATTTACATTTAAGAGTTTTGGAGATCAACATATTATTTTAAATTTTAAAAAAAATATAAATTAGCGAGGAAGGAAGACCGATTTCAAATTCATATTGTTCATCCGTAATATTTTTAAGTTACTACACCTAAAGAAGAATAAGAATTTGTACACATGGACCTATAGTCAAGTGAATCAACAAAATGACATAAAGACGTCGAATAACCTATCTAACCGAATGAGTGGAATAGCAACATAATGGAGTCACAAAAATACGACAGTTGCAATCTCAATGCCTTTCACAAAAGGTTTTTCTAGCAAAAGAGTAGTAAAACAATATTTGACTATTTAGGATTCAAAAATTCGTGCTCAAAGGAAGTACAGTGCTTAGCCTTAACATACCTCAATTCTGGGTCTTGTTGTATCAATATGGATTTTATCCCTTCCTTACAGTACATAATCTACAAAAAATCATGTCACACAACCATTACAGGCAGAATATTAACACGCCAGGGTCAAAGTAGCAAATTAGAGTTCACTAGTAGAGTGATTAGCTCACCAGACCCTTTTTAAATGTATGCTTCATTATCTCTTCTTCTCCAAATTATAACCCCAAATTAATGACATAAATACATTTTTGCAGCGGCTATTAACAAGGGGAGGCCTACGCAATAGTCAACAACAACCAAATAGAGTATGCCTGCACAATAATAAAAACTCGGTATATCGCCACACCCCTCCTTTCCAAACCCTAAATAATCCCAACCATGAGTCTTCAAACCATTAAAGCCAGAAAATATATATGAAGTACAGTCCTATAATTGTTCAATATAACCATAATAACTTGAACTTACGGATTTCGATCACCATCCTATGAGTTCGTCCAATAATTATGTTTGGAATCATGTATTTTTCTTCATAAGCAATAAGAGAATAAAAGAGAAGAAGCTTGAATTAAAAATTATGGATCACATATTATTTTAGCATGTCTCCTTAATAACAAACAGTCTTCTCAAACACAAGATGTTGAACCAAGAAGAAACCATTTGAAAATTTTAATGCAATATAGAACCAACGTTACACTTATTTATCTTACAATTAATTACCCATCTATATTTCTTATTCTCTTCAAGACTCATATCAACAACAACCACACACAAACAAATCATTTCCCAAAATTCCAGCAACAACAACATCAGAAAATACTTCAAAAACAGCCCAACATCACATAACTATCCAAATATGATTTTTCCAGCCGTTTATCGTGTTCTTGATTATATAGCATAGCTATAACTTTGACTCACTCAATAAAATGAAGGGTGAGAATTATTACCTCCAAACAGAAGCAAGACCACCTAAAAAATGAGACTCTAACACCATGAAGAATCCTTCAAATCACAACCAACGAGGAGGAAAGAAGTAACACAATCATTATGAACATTCTGAGGGTGAATCCACGTTGAAATATTGTAGATCTTTGCTTGGATGATAGGGGAACCTTTAGAGAGGATTAAGGACTGTTTTCTTCTTATTTGGTCGAAAAAAATGACGTAAAATGAAGGGAAACCAAATCTTATAAAGCTAAACCGACATAGGGGCTAGGGACCCACCTTCACGTGCCTGCTTGTGCAGTCTAACTAAAATCTGAATATCTCTCAATTCTGAAGTCGTATGGACAAATGTTATAGTGCGTTGGAAAATAGACTCGTAGACCTTCGATTTGGTATATTGGGGTTCTTCTAAAGCTTTATAGATTGGGAGAAAATTTCTGAGACATCGAACCCAAATTTCAGAAAATTTATCAAAGAAACTTTAACTTTTGTCAACTTCTATTTCCCAACTTGCTTGACTTCAAAACTTAACTTACAATCATTGGGAGACTATATCACCTTATAAAACATCCTTATTATCATATAATACACTCTTTGTCTTACCCCAAAGGTACTGGTTAACTTAAACCTTCTGAACGGGTGGGGTGTTAGAAGAGACATTCTTTAACTCGAACTTGTTTAAGGGCATCCTTGACCCATAACGTTAGTCTAATTCTTTTATTTTACACTATTTATGCCGTATCACCCACACACTTTTTCAACAAGGAAATTTGAAAGACTGGATGAACCGTTGCTAGTTCTGCTGGCAACTGTAACTTATATGCCACATTACCAACCCTTTTCAGTATTCTATAAGGACCTACATATCTGGGAATGAGCTTCCCTTTCTTGCCAAACCTCATCGCCCCCTTCATAGGTGACGCCTTTAGGAAAACCCAATCATCGATTTCGAACTCTAAGTCCCTTCTCCTTACATATGCATAGGACTTCTGACAACTCTGAGCTGTCTTAAGTCTATCCCTGATGAGCTGCACTTTTTCCATAGCCTTATGAATCGAATCACGCCCAATCAATGCTACTTCACCTACTTCAAACCAACCAATCGGGGACCTGCATCTACACCCATATAGTGCCTCATACGGGGCCATCTGAATACTGGAACGGAAGCTATTATTATAAGAGAACTCTATGAAAGGCAGGTGATCATCCCAACTATCCTTGAAATTGATCACGCAAGCTCTCAACATGTCCCCTAAGGTCAAAATGGTACGTTCTTCCTGACCATCCGTCTGTGGATGAAATGTCGTACTGAGATTTACTTGGGTACCAAGACTTTTCTGAAATGATTTCCAGATATGAGAGGTAAACTGAGGACCTCTATCTCAGATGATAGACAAGGGAACCCCATGCAACCTGACTATCTCATAGATGTAGAGTTTGGCATAGTTCTCCCCTGAATCTATAGTCTTGACAGCCAAGAAGTGAGCGGACTTAGTAACTCTGTCCACTATCACCCAAATGGAGTCATGTTGTCTGCGAGTACGAGGTAAACCCGTAATGAAGTCCATATTTATCACTTCCATGTAGGAATGTTAATCTCCTAAGTCATACCTCCTGGTTTCTGATGTTCTACCTTAACTTGTTGAAAATTAGGACACTTAGTCACAAAGTCTGATATGACCCTCTTCATGTCGTTCCACCGAAAGAGTTTCCGCAGATCACGGTACATCTTAGTGGCACCTAGATGAATGGAATACCTGGATTTATGATCTTCTATAAGGATCTGTTTCCTCAACTCACCCATATTAGGAACGCATAATCGACCCTAGTAACGAAGTACACCATCTCCCCCTTAGGAGAAAACCTCAACTTTATGCTGATGAGCTACACCTTTTAACTGAAGTAATATAGGATCACTATTTTATTTTTCCTTAACCTCCGCTACCAATGAATATTCTGACCCATTCTGAACTATCACACCACCATCTGATGTGTCCGTAAGGCAAACTCCTATGCGGGCAAGTCGGTGAACAACTTTGGCTAACTCTTTCTTTTCTTCCTCAACATGTGCTACACTACCCATAGACAGTTTGCTGAGAGCATCAGCCACTACATTGGCCTTACCAAGATGGTAAAGATAATTCATGTCATAGTCCTTGAGGAATTCAAGCCATCTCCTCTAATGAAGATTCAACTCTTTCTGGGTGAACACATACTGGAGGCTCTTATGATTTGTGAACACATCAACATGAACACCATACAAGTAATGTCTCCAATTCTTTAGAGGAAATACAATGGCTTCAAGTTTGAGGTCATGAGTCGGGTAGTTATTTTCATGGACCTTTAGCTGTCTAAAAGCATAAGCTATGACCTTACCTCGCTGCATCAACACACAACCTAGGCCGACCCTGGATGCATCACAATAAATCACATACCCATCTGAACCATATGGTAGAGTCAAGACATGAGTTGTAGTCAACCTAGTCTTCAGTTCTGAGAAACTTTTCTCAAACTCATCTGACCACTAAAATTTGACCTTCTTCTGAGTCAACTTGGTCAATGGGGAAGCTATGGGTGAAAATCCTTCAAAAAATCTCTTGTAATAACTGGCCAAACCCAAGAAACTTTTGATATCTGTTGGAGAGGTGGGTCTTGGACAGTGTTGTACTGCCTCAATTTTCTGAGAATCCACTTGGATCCCTTCGCTGGATACTACATGACAAAGGAAAGCGACAGATTGTAACCAGAATTCACATTTGCTTGACTTAGCGAATAGCTGGCAATCTTTGAGAGTTTTCAGAACAACTCTCAGAAGAGTCGCATGCTCTTCCTCACTCCGAGAATAAATGAGGATATTATCTATAAAGACAATGATGAACAAGTCCAAATACTATTTGAACACCCTGTTCATTAAGTCCATGAAAGCTGCAAGAGCATTTGTTAGTCCAAAAGACATAACTACAAATTCATAATGACCATACCGAGTTCTGAAAGCTGTCTTCGGAATGTCACTATCTCTGACTCTGAGCTGATTATAGTCGGATCTGAGGTCTATCTTAGAAAAACAACTAGCACCCTGAAGTTGGTCGAAAAAGTCATCAATCTTGGGGATGGGATACTTATTCTTGATTGAGACTTTATTCAACTGCAGATAGTCAATGCACATTCTTAGAGAACCATCTTTCTTTTTCACGAACAACACTGGAGCACCCCATGGAGAGATACTGGGTTTGATGAAGCCGTTATCTAGAAGGTCTTTTAACTGTTCTTTCAATTCCTTAAGCTTAACTGGAGCGATTCTATAATGAGGAATCCAAATGGGCTGGGTATTTGGAAGGAGATCTATTCCGAAGTCGATTTTCCTTTCGGGATGAACTCCGGGAAGATCTTCTGGAAACACTTCTGGAAACTCATTTACTATCGGGACTGACTCAAGAGTTGGGGTTTCGAAGTATGAATCCTTAACCCAAACAAGATGATACACATACCCTTTGAAAATCATTTTTCTGGCCTTAAGGTAATAGATAAATCTACCCATAGACACTGAGCTACTACCCTTCCACTCTAAGACTGGCTCATTTGGAAACTGAAACCGAACGATCCTAGTTCTACAATCGACTGAGGCATAACAGGAATGTAACCAATCCATGCCTAGAATGATATCAAAATTTACCATTTCAAACACTAAAAGATCTGCTGAGGTGACTTTCTGAGAGACTGTGACAGGGAAATTTATGTATACCCGTCTAGCTATAATTGAGTCACCAACTGGAGTAGAGACTGAGAAGGGTTCTGAAAAAGTTTTTGGACTGACACCGAAGTTTACTACTATATAGGGGTTATAAAAGAAAATGTATCCCCTGGATATAATAATGCATAAACATCTAAATGAAAGACTCGTAACGTACCAGTGACTACATTAGGATAATCTTCCTGATCCTGGCGAGCCTGGAGAGCATACAACGTGTTCTGGCATTCACCGCCACCTGTACCTGATGAAGTACCCTACTGAGTTGGATGACCTGTTGGTGCTACTGGAGATGTAGACTGAGCCCTATTTTTGTTACCTCCTTGACCCTGCCTGGAAGAAGGGCAATCTTTCAACCTATGGCCAGACTGACCACACCCAAAGCACCCTTCCTTGCCTGCAAGACACTCGCCCGGATGGTTCTTACCACACTTTGGACAAGTTGGGAAGGTCATGTTACCTGAAGCACTCCCCTAAGACCTAGAGCCTGATGCCCTACCTTTCTGATCCTGTCGAAACATGGGGGATGGAGCACTAGCTGATAAAGGTGCTGGGGCTGTAGACCTGTGCTGAAATTGTGAGCGATTTCCACCATCCGACTTTTGTTGTGAGTATTCATAGTTTCCTATTCTGGCCGTTTTTTAATCCTTAGCCAATTCCCTAAGTTTATCTCCCTCAAACTGCTGAGCATGAGTCATTAGTCTGGAGTTATCCATATCCCCTAGTAGTATAACATTCCTGCACTCAGTCTTTACCTGATCGGATACCCCAAACAAGATCTTACTCATTTGTGCCCTGGAATCGGCAACCATGCGTGGGGCATACCTGGAGAGTTGGGTAAACTTCAGCCCATACTCTTGGACCGACATTGAACCCTGCTTCAAGTTCATAACCTTTTGTGCCTTAGCTTCTCTCAATTCCCTAGGGAAGAACCTATCTAGGAAAGCTCCAGAAAAAAATCCCAAGTCACAGGAGTTGCATATGTACCCTTGTTATCTTTCCACTGAGTGAACCGAATATGAGCCACATCTTTAAGTTGGTCTGATGCTAACTCAACACACTCAGTTCCAGTTACTTGCATTACCCCAAGGATTTTCTTAACCTCATCAATGAAGTTTTGTGGGTCCTCACCAACCTTCAACCCTAGAAACTCAAGCGAATTTATCCGAACAAAGTCTCGAACCCTAGCTGCAGTACGTCTACCATTTGTGTTAGCAGGAACTGGTACCTGCTAATTATTCTGATTGGCCACACTCTGAGCCAAGAGCTGAATCACATTCTGAAATTCTGCATTCGTAACCTCATGGTTCGGGACTGGAGGAACTGCGTTAGCATTGCGTGCATTAGCTCTATGAGGAGACATGATCTGAGCCACATAACGAAGAATTAGAAAGGAGAAGTTGGATCATACCCACACAAGATAAGAACACAAAGAAAGTGAAGTTTTTTCTTAAAACACTTTGTAGCCTCCCTCTCATAGATGTGGTGCACTTCACATCCATGAAAGAGACTCTACTTAGCTTGGCTTTGAGACATCCTAGGACACTTGAACTTAATGCTCTGATACCAAATTTGTCATGCCCCGAGGCTACCCCCTTGACGTAACACGGGACCTAGGATCATGAGTGACCCCAAGCTAACCCTGAATCTGGCATATCATAAATATACTAAAAATACTGAATAAGAAAAATACTATGTGGAAGCTAAACAATAGATAACTGGAAAATGGGGGGTACCTAACTAGTCTGAATGTATAAAACATACTAAGAGTTTAATAACACTGAAAGATCAAACTTAACAAGTCAAGCTGATTCTACTACTATGTCTGGAAAGCCTCTAACTGAGTTGAGTTGCTGGGACATGCTCCCCAGCTAACTCTAACAAAACTGAAAACTAAAAGTAAAGACTAAAATAAAAGCATGTCTATTGTCCTCAGAATATGAGGACTCACCACTGAAGTTATTGAGTGCGGACCGAAAATCGATCTAAGCGCGATCTAGATGCTGAGTACCTGAACCTACATCATGAAAGGATGTAGCGCAGAGTATGCGTCAGTACTTTGAATGTACTGAGCATGCAGGATATAGATACTAAACTGAACAAACATATATAAGTTGAACAAGGCATAACTGAGCATTACTGTAAACTGAACAAGAATATACATATTGAAAACATAAATGAAAAGCTAAACTGAATGCAATGACCAAGTACTAATCATGAACATGACATGATAAACTGAATACTAAAGAATATACTGAAAATCTGGTCAAATGCACTAAGAGTCTTACTGTGAGAGCCACTATTAACCAGCATAAAACCATGTGAGCTAAACGTGGAGTCCGATGTATATGCCCCATCGAGAGGACCCAATATACCTTGCCAGGGGTAAAAAGGCATGACTGGCGTGATCACTAAATCTGATGCCCAACAGAGGGGACTTATACTCCTTCGGGTGCACGTAGTTCTTGGACTATGAGGGTACGCTGAACCCTAGTCCAACTCGGTGCTAATCTACTCCCAACTAAATATGTATATGACTGAAATTTAACTGAAATACTGAGTAGCTCAAAATACTAATATGCTAACTGAAAAGGACATTTAGATACTGATAATGTAACATTCGATATCTGGAGCATGAATATATATTTAATTGACCTAGCAAGTGTAATTCATGAACTAAGAGAATCTACACAACTAGGGTTCTGAGTTTCATACAAGGAACTAAACAAACTTTTCAAGAAACATGCTATTTCGATTTAAGATACTACAGTAGCTAAATCACAATAAATATCCATGGTTTTAGAAACCCTAAGTCTAAACAAGATATAGAGAATCAAGGAACTGACTGAATTCTAGGGACCTAGTGGATGGAAGGAACCCACTAGTGAAATCCCACATACCTGGTGATGAAATCTACAAAGAAATTCTTTGATTTCGGGGTTGAAACTTGAAGCGAACCTTCTGACTGTTCTTGGGAAATTGGCACCTCTTTGTTCTCTTTTTGCTGTAAGTTTGGATGTTTTTTTGTGAATAAAGTTTTTTGGTAGGTTCTGACTAGATTATTAGGCTTAAACTGAGTAAAATGACGTAGTTTAGGTATTAAACGACGTAGCTTAGTTTCCCAATGCATAAGGAAAAAGACCAAAACAACCCTGACTTAAAAACTGACGAGGCCATCGACGGACCCTAACTGACGGACCAAGGACTGAACGACGGTCCCTCCTGCTAGGGCGTCGTTTGGCGTCTGGGGCTGGTCTTTGATGTGATGCCAAAATACATATTTTTAATCATTATTGGTCTCACATTTATTATTTATATTGATCCTTTTTTAGCATGAATTTTATGGATTGTGCTAAATAGTATATTTTAATTGTAGGATTAAATTTGTGGAAAAATGAAGTTTGAAGCTAAAACGAATTAAAGATGGAAGGTTCAAGAAGGAAATTAAACAGGCAGCTTAATGGATTAAATTTAATAAAATAATATTTAATATAGAAAGTGCAGCAGATTGCAAATTGCGAATGAAGGCCTTACTGCCACGTGGCAGCATGGAAGGTATCTCCAACTGAAGCGGCTGCTCTTCATGCGTGCAGCAAGAAATTCAATTCCGAATTAGTTTTGGATTCCTAATTTTATTTGGACTCAATTATTTTATATAGGATTTTTTATATTTATAAATAGTCCATAGAAATAATTATTTTGAAGGGGAGATCATTGATAGGAGATACTTTTAAGGGTTCTTTTCTTCATCTTATTAGGTAAGACATTATTGTAAACTCTTAGTTTTTGATGTTTTGGGAATTAACTTGCAAACTTTAGCAATTTGATTTCCGGAATTGATTTGATACAATTTTCACTTTGAATTTCAATTAGAGATTCGGGTTTTCATCTATTCTACTGGTAAGTTCATGAATTATTTTAAACTAATTATGAAGTGTGATCTTTCAAGCATGAATAGCTAAATCCTCAACTAGGGTTGTGGGAACCATGAGCAATTAACTAAGTATGAATAATAATTAAGTAATTTTGGAATAGTGTTGATGCATGTATTGTTAATTCTTTCGCTTAGAAGTCTTTTTAACCAGTGCAGGCGTTAGAACTCACCTCGTTGCTACTTGCCGGACCAAGGAGCTAGTTAATTAGAAAAGAATTAACAACAATGATTTAGTGGATGCTATCTAATTGTCTAATATCAATTGGAGTGAGGATGAAAACTAAGCCATACATTGATGTGATGACTAAATACTAGGAAATGATTACTATTATTAGGATTACCGCATTAAGAGTTTATGGGGAACACATACGCCCTAGTTTCTTTCTCATATTGATACAATAAAGTTGAATCTTGTCTACTTGTTACTTAAGCATTCTAAACTGTCACTTAGTTACAAAATCCTCCCTTTTACTTTCCTTCGGAAATAATTTGACTAAATAGATATAATTGTTAGTTAAAGTTAAATCTAAACTATTTTTCTCATGGGATCGACCCCAACCTACAAGTTGGGTTCTTTACTTGATAACGATCACTTATACTTCTTTAGGGAGGTGTAATTTGAGCGTGTCAAATTTTGGCGCCGCTGCCGGGATTAAGTTTAACTACATTATTGAACTTTAGTCATGTATTTCTCGATTTTACGTTTTTGTTTTTAGTTTTATTTTCTACAGGTTTCAACTCTAGTGTATGCCAAGTACACGGAGTCGAGGCGAATTCTTGACCCCTTACGATCCTGAATTGAGAAAAACTTTGAGGAAAATGGCTAATCAAGGAGTACACAATAATGCAATCGGAGACGGTCAATGAGATGCAATCTGAGTAACTAAGTTGTCTGCGTCGTGCCGCGACGTTAAATTAAGCGCTTATTGGGAGGCAACCCAATTAGTAGTGTAACTTCTTATTTTATTTTATTTTTATTTTATTAGTGTCACTTTTTTTGTCTTGTTTTTGCATATTAGAAGAAGTCTGAGTACACATAAAAAATGAAGCAAAGGAGCATGTTTGAGCTTAAGTGTGGGGTGTGTTTGACCCTTGATGAAAATAAAGAGAACATGCTACTAGCTAGGCCATGAGGCCTCAGGGAGTTTTTCTAACCCTTGTTTTAAATTTTTTTTGATGCTTTGGGGACATAGCATATTTTAAGTGTGGGGTGGAGGAATAAATTCCTAGTTTTTAGTGTTTTATTGAGTCTTTTCATTTTTTTAGGATGGGTTCCTTGGCTTTTATTTTCGGTTCTTTTCCTGAGGATAGTCCCTTTGAACCGAGTGTCTTTTATTTTTTAGGAATGAGTTTTCTTTTAAAAAAATTTTTGAGAGAAAATAAAATACCCTTTTGGGTGGTGTGATACTTGTTATTTAGGCCTAATTTTTGAGTAGTACTTTCTTGTGAATGCTTGATTGATAAGAAAATTACAGACTCTTTGACACCTAACTCATGGTTGTGACTTTGTATATAGCTTATTTTATTTTGTAGATTGTTATGATCCTGTCTTTGTTAGAAGTGGAATTGATCCATCTTGATTGATACTTGTGCCATGTGTGGTGAGGATTTGTTTATTCCATGTTTTGCATCTTAGTCTAGAACTTGCCCTACATGTTATTGAAGTGAAATAAAGAGTGTTGCCTTGTTTAGGAGATGATAATAGGCTTTCTTTGATTTGTCTTATAAATTTTAGCCTTTTCAGTTATTATATCACTAGTTAAACCTTTTGAACCTTTTAGCCTATATTTTTCTTGTACACCACATGATAGAGACTAATTCTTTTTTATTGATACCATAATTCTATTTGAGCCAAAAAGAAATCCTTAATGCACTTTGTAAGAAGAAAGATGAAAACAATGGTAGAAGTAAAAAAGGGTGGAAATGATTGGTTTGTAGCTAATGGAACAAGAAGAGGTAAAAGATAAGATGACCCATGATTGAGATCCACACGTCTCACGTTTCCCTAGAAAAGTTGTAAAACTCTATGTTGGCCCTGGTCCTTCCTTGGACATTGTGCACTTTAATTCGGGCTAAAATCCTAAGTTGAGGGTGGCTACTTCAGAAGTTACCTTGATGATGGCCCTGGTCCTTCCAAGGACATCGTGCACCTTAACGCATGTAAAATACATAAGTTGAGGGTGGCTATTATGAAGGAAAACTAGAGAAAATAAAAAAAATGATTGAAGCATTCTTGAGATGATGAGCATTACTTGTGAAATAATTGTTGAAGAGAGGGCTGAAAATAATGGGTGATGAAGTCTAAAATTGCAAAGTCCTTAAGGAAGTGTAAGTCACTATTATATAGTTTTTCTACCCGTCCCCTAGCCTACATTACAACCTGTTAAATTCTTATTTGATTCTATTCAAGCATGCTTAATTAGTGGAGATGTACATAATGGCCAAACCTATGGTTCTTTGTGCATACATGTGAATTTTATTTCTTAGTGTGAGTTGTTCTTTGATGCTAAGTCCTTAATTTATATTCAATCTTTTGAATTAAGTGTGTGGACTATTTCTTCTTGTGAGGGCACTTGTTACATGATAGATAGGTGATTTTATTAGCTTTCTTTGATGAAAGTAGGTGAGCAAGCTTAAATTTGATGAGTTCAAAATCCTTCCTTGATGTTACGAGGTTAGAGGTTTGTTGTTTATTTTGATGTCTTGCATAATGGTTGAGAATTCTACTTGATGTTTTGAAATTGGTATATGGCCTAATTGTTTGTATTAACCAAAGTGATGACATTCTTATTTTGATTTTTTGAGCTAAGCTTTAATGTTTGCTCAAGGACGAACAAAAGTTTAAGTGTTGGGTGTTGATGTGAGGCCAAAATACATATTTTTAATCATTATTTGTCTCATATTTATTATTTATATTTGTCCTTTTTAAGCGTGAATTTTATGAATTGTACTAAATAGTATATTTTATTTGTAGGATTAAATTGATGGAAAAATGAAGAAGTTTGAAGCTAAAACGAATTAAAGATGGAAGGTTGAAGAAGGAAATTAAGCAGACAGCTTAATAGATTAAATTTAATATAAAAAGTGCAGCATATTGCAAATTTGCAATTTGCAAATTGTGAATGAAGGCCTTACTGCCACGTGGAAGCATGGAAGGCATCTCAAACTGAACGGCTACTGTTCACGCGTGGAGCAAGAAATTCAATTCCGTTTAAGTTTTGGATTCCTAATTTTATTTGAACTCAATTATTTTATTTAGGATTTTCTATATCTATAAATAGTCCATAGAAATAATTATTTTAAAGGGGAGATCGTTGATAGGAGATACTTTTTAGGGTTCTTTTCTTCTTGTTATTGGGCTAGACATTATTGTAAACTCTTAGTTTTTGATGTTTTGGGAATTAACTTGCAAACTTTAGCAATTTGATTTTCGAAATTCGTTTGATACAATTTTCACTTTGAATTTCAATTAAAGATTCAGGTTTTTATCTATTCTACTTGTAAGTTCATGAATTCTTTTAAACTAATTATGAATTGTGATCTTTCAAGCATGAGTAGCTAAATCCACAACTAGGGTTGTGGGAACCATGACCAATTAACAAAGTATGATTAATAATTAAGTAATTCTGGAATAGTGTTGATGCATTTATTGTTAATTCTTTCACTTAGAAGTCTTTTTAACGAGTGCATGCCTAAGAACTCGCCTCGTTGCTACTTGTCGGACCAAGGAGCTAGTTAATGAGAAAAGAATTAACAATAGAGATTTAGTGGATGCTATCTAATAGTCTAATATCAATTGGAGTGAGGGTGAAAACTAAGCCATACATTGATGTGATGACTAATCTGAGGTAAAATGTGAGGTTTAGTAAAACAAACACTCGTAGCCGGACCAAGGTGCGAAGTGAAATTCCCTACTTGGAGGACCAATCACTTAGGGATACCTAACTTACCAACTTTGCATGTAAAACAGTAGGAGAGGATTACTATTATTAGGATTACCACGTTAAGAGTTTATGGGGAACACATACGCCCTAGTTTCTTTCTCATATTGATACAATAAAGTTGAATCTTGTCTACTTGTTACTTAAGCATTCTAAACTGTCACTTAGTTACAAAATCCCCCCTTTTACTTTCCTTCGGAAATAATTTGACTAAATAGATATAATTGTTAGTTAAAGTTAAGTCTAAACCATTTTTCTCGTGGGATCGATCCCAACCTACAAGTTGGGTTCTTTACTTGATAATGATCGCTTATACTTCTTTAGGGAGGTGTAATTTGAGCGTATCAGTCTTGAGGGTCACGATCCACAGACCCTGAACCACGCACCGTGGACCCACTACGGTCCATAGGTCCTGCCGTGGGTCGTGATTTTCTGTAGATTTCTAGGTAGCCAACCTACGGACCCTACCTACGGTCCATGGTCCCATCTACGGGCCGTGGTTTGGCCTCCGTCGGTGGCACCTGCAACTTCTGAAAAAATTGTTATTTGGCTCTTCTTGAATCCAGGGTGTTACAGTATATTATTCGGAGTAGTATTGAGCCCCGATATGGGGATGAGTTCAGACAACTCAAAATCCTCATAAACCATGTCTGCCAACATGGGTAAATGATCATACTTTTTAGATAAATCCTTATTGCTTAGTGGATTTACTTAGTTGAGGTGTTCTATACCCCGGTAAGGTATATGACAGTTCTGGCAGCGTGGGTGAGACGTTGTATCATCACGTAGCTCATAGTGATTGTTGTCGGTTAGAGAATCTCCCAATTAGAGTTAAAAATGTATTTTTATTATATCACTTACTATGTTGAGTTCAGAGATGAGTAAGTAGTTTGTCAAGTTTTAATGATTTCACTTCTTTATTTCTTTACATTCAGTTGAGTGTATATCTATATCTTTTGTAGTCCTTTCATTCAGTTATTTGTTATTCAGCTATATTACATACTCGTACATTCAATGTACTGATGTCATTCGACATGCATCTTTTAATGATGCAGATACACATTCTTAGGATCCTCAACAAAAGTCCATTGAGATCACTTCATTTGCTCGTTAGCTTTTGAGTAAGACCTCCTTGCTTCTGGAGGACTCCAGTTTTATGAGTTGTTATTAGTTGTTGTTTTGAGGAGTCGTGGGTCTTGTCCCAACACTCATCATTGTACAATAGAGTCTTCATTGATAGACAGTTTTGGAGTATCTTTCAGTTTCAGATATATTATTTAAAACTTCTATTTCATACTCAGTATATTTAGCAAAGTTTTGACATTCAGTAAACTGTTTTAAATCATTTCTTTCAATTTGAAGCTTATGTATGCTTGAGTTAGTCTTCCTCTTGTAGTCACCTAGGATAAAGGTTCGCTTGAGGGCTAGTAATGGTTCTTGAGTTCCAGCAACGTCCAGGGTGTAGGCTCGGATCGTGACAAACTTGGTGTCAGAAAACAGAGTTCAAGTGTCCTAGGGTGTCTGTGAAGCCATGTCGGTAGGATCTTATTTATTGTTGTGAGGGCCCCACTTGTATAAATGAGGGACTACAGACATTTAAGAAAAATTTCCCTTCTGTCATACTCTAAATCGTGCAGTACAGCTGTGTCATAAGGAACGTATTCAAACTCATGCGTTTCTCATATCCCTTCAACTACCCCTCATACTGAAGATAGTTTAAAAGAAACGGTAGTTTCATAACGATGAGTTACTCTCAACAAAAGTCTTGACGAAGTCATGAGAATGTAGATGGGCTTGAGAGAAGCCCGTGAGTGAGTTAAGTGTTGAGTTTTGAAAGAATGCACTTTTATTCATATGAATCGTATGTTCAATATAAAAGCGAGATATTCTCTCTTCTCTAAATGTTGTTTCAATTGAGACCCCTATGAGAAAGTGTCTTTTAGAGCTTGGGTAGTAATTGCACCCGAAAAGATAGTATGAGTTATAAGAGTATAAGCAGTATTACTAAAAGTTTCAAGAATTAGAAAAATGCATGCAGTGGTATAGAAATCTAAGAAAGAGAGATAGTGATGAGGCAAATCATGATATTGTAGTCATGCACCTAGTGAGTTATTAATGAGGAGATTTCCCTTATGGGTAGACTAAGAAGTGATAGGTTTGTGTAGATTTCATGATAGAAGGTAGAGTAAGAGTTACTAGTTAGGATGAGTTAGAGTATACTTTAACTAGAAAAGATTTATGATGATGTCTTATTGTGTTAGTATCGACCAAGTGTAGGTGTTGAATAAAAGAGTAGAGTATTGATGAGGTGATAGATCTAAGCTAGGCTTTTTATTGGGAGAGTCATGAGGTCAAAGGGTTATAGAATAATCTGATAATGATGTATAGTAAGTGGGTAAATAGTACTTAAGTTGTGAAAATGAATGTGACGGTAGTCTGTAAATAAGTAGGCTGTGAGATAAAGATTTACTACTTGTCATGAGGTCTTAGTGGGTAGGTGTTTCTGTAACACCCCGTATCCGAAAAAAGGGAAATGAACCAAATTTTGGGAAGTTACATGTGCCAGCCCCGGAGGCCAACCACGGCCTATGGGTTGAACCACGGACCGTAGAAGGGTCTGTGGGTTGGTCACCCTTCCAAGTGAGGTGAGGTCCAGGACCACGGCTTGACCTATGGACCGTAGGTCAGACCATGGTCTGTGGTCAGGGTCCATGGTTCGAAGGCCAGAAATCAAGTCTTTGACCACCGTTGACAGTCCACCAGGACGGACCGTAGGTCAGACCACGGTCCGTCGGTGGTAGCTGTTAGTTATTTTTCAGGGGCAGTTGGGTCTTTTTCTAATTAATTAGTTCCTATACTACATCGTTTTATTCTTCACTAAGACCCTTATATGAGTATTTTCAATCCCTAAATTAGCCCATTTACTTCATTCTTCCAAATTCACAAAAGAAGAACTCTTAAATAATTCTCTCTCTAAAGACTTGAAGAAGAAGAAGATTCATCCTAGGGTTTCAAGTCAAGGGTTCAATTCCTCTATTTAAGGCTAGCTTTTGGATTCAAAGTATCATAGTTTTCATCCATGGAGTTTCCAAATTCCTCTATTTCTAAAGGTAGAATTCCCCAATTAAGTTAGGGTTTTCTTCAATCACCATGGGTTCTTTTGATTATTGATTTAAATTATTGAATTATGATCTCTTAGGCATGAATTTATTATACATGATGATTTTATGATGATTTCCACATGAACCCATGTACTCCCCATGTTTTCAAGTTATGAATCATATGATGTGGGATTTTGAGTATAAAGCAAGTGTTTTATGAAATTAAGCATGCATTGCAAGATTTACATGTATTTATGATGAAATCCATATCTAACCCATGTTTTCTAAGAATTGATGATTGAAAGTGGATTTTGAACCTCAAGAGTTAAATTATGGACTTATGCATTTTCTTATGAAATCTATGCAAATATTTTAAGGGTGCTTTGAGAGTAAAGTACCAATGATGATGTTGTTGTTGTGTTGCTGAAAGAATATTCTCATAAACATATAACTAGCATGATGTGAAAGGTTTTCTCACATAGAAAGGATTCTTAGGTTGAAAGGCTTACTCACCTAAATCAATCAAGAGTAACAGCTATCCTAATGAACTAGCTTGGATTGGTTATCCAAGGTCACCTTTCCATGAATAAAGAGGTCAAGTAAAAACTAACTATTCCCTAGGATTTATGCTTAGCACCGAGTGGATATTGATAATGGGATGAAAGCTCTTTCGCAGTAGAGGTCGAGTTTCTAGAAGCAATCTCATGAGATAGAAGCTCCCCCGTAGAAGAGGCTGGGTTTCTAGTATCAATCTACTTATACCATAAACTATGTGCCCCCATATGTTGATTAGCTAGTGTATCTACTTAAGCTATAAGTTCATGGTTCTACCTTGGCAAGTAGGACAACCCTTTTAGATGTGGGAGACACCGGGGGATCATGTTATAGCTCACATAGTCTCTATGTCGTCTAAGGCTAATTCCCCATAAGTAATAATGAACTAAGGTTACTTCAAGAAGTATCGCACATGAGTTCAAAGGTTTTAAACATGAAGTTAGATTGCATTGACCATGATTTTATTACTTATGTTTTATAACTCTTTTATATCATGTTTAGCTTGGTCAATTGCATGTCATGAAATGAAATATCCCTTTTAGCATGTTTTGAATGTTTAATGCATGGCTATCATACTTGGTACATTGTTTTGTACTAACTCATACTCTTGCCTACATTTTTCTCAAATGTAGGGTATGATAGACAGGTTTCTGAGTCTCATGGCTAGTAGTTGAGTTTGTGATTTCCCAAGATTTTGTGAGTGCTCATGTTTCGAGAACGGAGTTATTGTTTTCAGTTTCTTTCATGTATTTTCTCTTTTGGACATGATGTATGGGCTAGGCCTAATTTCATTCTATTGTATTAAATGGCTATGATGAGACAAGTGTTTTAGACTTCTTCTTTACTTTTATAAAATGATTTGGACTTGGACTATTGTTTTACTCTTATTGTTCTATTTCTTATGTTATGAGAACTAAGTGTCTTGTATGATGTTTAGGACTGCTATTCAAGTATTGGCTCAAGCGGTGACGGCCCAAGAAAATAGGGAGGTGGCGGTTCCCGTGAACCCAAATATGGGTACGGCAGCTTCAAGAGTGAGGGACTTCACAAGGATGAATCCTCCCAAGTTTCATGGTTTTAAGGTTGAGGAATATCCTCAGGAATTTATTGATGAGGTCTATAAGATTTTGATGATCATGGGAGTTACGCCGGTGGAAAAAGCGAAGATGGCTATTTATCAACTAAAAGGAGTAGCTCAAATATGGTATAATCAATGGAAAGAAAGGAGACCAAAAGATGCGGGTCTTCTTGATTGGGAGAAGTTTAAAGGCGCTTTTCTTGATAGGTTCTTTCCCCTTGAGATGAGGGAAGCCAAGGTGCTTGAGTTCATTAACCTCCGGCAAGGGAGTATGAGTGTGAAGGAGTATGCTCTAAAGTTCACTCAATTGTCGAAATATGCTCCAATAATGGTTGCGGATTCAAGGGCTAGAATGAGTAAGTTCATTTTAGGTGTGTCCGAAATGGTAGTTAAAGAGTACCGAATCACCATGCTCATTCATGACATGGACATCTATCATCTCATGGTGCATGCACAACAAATTGAGGAGGAAAAACTTAAGGAAAAGTCTAGAGAGGTAAAGATGGCTAAGACCGGTGATGGAAATTTCTCTTATGCAAGGTCTGATGGACAAGGTCGTCCTAGATTCCGACAAAAGTTTTCCGGTCGAGATTTCTCTAATGCTCCTCCAAAGTTCAACCAAGATAGAGTGTCTAACCCTAAGCCTCAAGGAGGTAATGGTAGTGGATCTTCATTGTCTAGGTCTACTTGTACTAAGTGTGGAAGGAAGCACGATGGTAAGTGCCTAGCCGGTACGGATGGTTGTTATGGTTGTGGTAAAAGTGGTCACAAAATGACGGATTGCCCGATGCTTACGGCTAAAGGAAGAGAGGGCAAGCAAGCTCCTCCTAGTGGTTTGGGTTCCAATGCCCCTAAGCAAAACCGCTTCTATGAACTTCAGACTCATGGTGAGCGAGAGAGTTCTCCCGATGTGGTTACCGGTACATTGAAAGTTTTTCAACTAGATGTATATACTTTACTTGATCCCGGTGCTACTTTGTATTTTGTGACGCCATATGTGGCTATGAGGTTTGATGTGCTCCCCGATGTGTTGTTAGAACCTTTTTCTGTCTCTACTCCTGTTGTTGATTCAATTGTGGCTAAGAGGGTCAATAGGAAATGTCCCGTCTCCGTTTCCCATAGAGTTACTCTTGTTGACTTGGTAGAGATGGATATGTTAGATTTTGATGTTATCTTGGGTATGTATTGGCAGCACTCATGTTATGCTTCTATTGATTGTAGAACTCGTGTAGTCAAGTTTCAATTTCCAAATGAGTCTGTCCTAGAGTGGAAGGGGGAAAATCTATGCCTAAGGGTCAATTTATCTCTTGTCTTAAAGCTAGAAAGATGATTTCCAAGGGTTGCATTTACCATCTAGTTAGGGTGAGGGATGTAGATTCTAAAACCCCTTCTCTTGAGTCGGTCCCCGTTGTAAATGAGTTTTCGGAAGTGTTTCCAGATGACTTACCTGGTATTCCTGTCGAGCGGGAAATAGACTTCGGTATTGACCTTCTCCCAGATATGCAACCTATTTCTATTCCTCTTTACCGAATGGATCCGGCAGAACTTAAGGATTTGAAAGAACAATTGAAAGATCTGTTGGATAAGGGTTTCATCCGACCGAGTATCTCTCAATGGGGTGCTCCAGTTTTGTTCGTTAGAAAGAAGGATGGTTCTCTTCGTATGTGTATTGACTATCTTCAGTTGAACAAGGTGACTATTAAGAATAAGTATCCTCTTCCAAGGGTAGATGCTTTATTTGACAAACTTCAAGGGGCAAGTTATTTCTCTAAGATTGATCTTCGATGGACTATCACCAATTGAGGGTGAGACAATATGACATTCCGAAGATGGCTTTTCGAACTCCGTATGGTCATTATGAGTTTTTGGTAATGTAGTTTTGGTTGACTAATGCTCCGGCGGTGTTTATAGATTTGATGAATAGGGTGTTTAGACAATACCTTGACATGTTTGTGATTGTGTTCATTGATGATATTTTGATCTACTGAAGAAGTGAGGATGAGCAATATTGATCATATGAGGATCATGTTGTAAATTCTTAAATACCAACAACTTTTTGCAAAGTTTAGCAAATACAAATTTTGGTTGAGATCCGTAGCTTTCCTTGGTCATATTGTCTCAAGTAAGGGTATTCAGGTAGATCCTAAGAAGACGGATGTGGTCAAGAGTTGGCCTAGACCTCTAACTCCTTTAGATATTAGAAGTTTCTTGGGTTTAGCCGGTTACTATAGAAGGTTTGTTGAGGGATTTTCCTCAATTGCCTCTCTTTTGACGGCTTTGACTCAAAAAAAGGCTAAGTTCATATGGACCGAAGGGTGTGAACAAGGTTTCCAAGAATTGAAAGATAGACTTACTTCTGCTCCGGTGTTGACCTTACCGGAAAGGACAGATGGCATTGGTAGTTTATTGTGATGCTTCAAGAATTGGGTTAGGGTCTGTGCATATGCAAAATGGGAAAGTGATTGTCTATGCCTCAAGGAAACTTAAAGTTCATGAAAAGAATTATCCTACCCAAGACCTTGAATTAGCGGTGGTCATTTTTTCCTTAAAGAATTGGAGGCATTATTTGTATGGAGTTCATGTAGATAAGTTTACTGACCACAAGGGTTTGCAATATGTGTTCAATCAAAAAGATTTGAATCTTCGCCAAAGAAGGTGTCTTGAATTATTGAAAGATTACGACATGAGTGTTCTTTATTACCCCGGTACAGCTAATATGGTAGCGGTTGCTCTTAGTCGATTGTCTATGGGTAGTGTTGCTCATATTGAAAAAGAAAAGAAAGAGTTGGTACGAGATATTCATAGATTGGCTCGATTAGGTGTTCGATTGGTGGACTCCACCAAGGGTGGTGTTATGGTTCACAATGGTTCTGAATCGTCTTTTGTGGTGGAAGTGAAAGCCAAGCAAGGTCTTGATCCAATTTTACTTGAATTGAAAGAAGCGGTGCTTAAGAAATTCATAGAGGCTTTATCCCAAGAGAGAGATGATGTACTTAGATACCAAGGTCGTTTGTGTGTTCAAAATGTTGATGACTTGAGGGAACAGATCTTGGCAGAAGCCCATAGTTTGCGGTGTTCCATCCACCCGGGAGCCATCAAGATGTACCATGATTTATGGGAAGTCTATTGGTGGAATGGGATAAAGAAGGATATTGCGAGATTTGTGGCTAAGTGTCCAAATTGTCAACAAGTTAAGGTTGAACATCATAAACCGGGATGTTTATCCCAAGATATTATCATTCCTACTTGGAAGTGGGAAGACTTGAATATGGACTTTATTGTTGGTTTGCCTCGCAGCCAGCGACAGCATGACTCGATTTAGGTTATAGTAGATCAGATGACGAAATCGGCTCATTTCCTTCCCGTCAAGGTTTCTTATTCGGCGTAGGACTATGCCAAGTTATACTTGAGAGAAATTGTAAGGTTGCATAGAGTGCCTTTGTCCATTATTTCCGATCGTGGTACCCAATTCACTTCTCAGTTTTGGAAGTAATTCCAAAAGGGTCTTGGCACTAAGGTTAAGCTTAGCACGGCCTTTCATCCCCAAAGCGATGGCCAAGCGGAGCCTACTATCAAAACTTTGGAAGATATGTTAAGTTCTTATGTGATTGATTTTATGGGTAGTTGGGATGACCATCTGCCATTGACTGAGTTTACCTGTAATAATAGCTATCACTCGAGTATTGATATGGCTCCATTTGAGGTACTATATGGAAGGAGGTGTAGATCTCCTATCGGTTGGTTTGAGGAGGGTGAATTTTCCCTAATAGGTCCCGAGTTGGTACATGAGGCCATAGAGAAAGTTTGACTTATTAGAGAAAGGTTGAAAATGGCTCAAAGTTGGCAAAAGTCTTCTGCCGATGTGAGAAGAAGGGATCTTGAGTTTGATGTTCATGATTTGGTTTACTTGAAAATCTCACCCATGAAAGGTTTAATGAGGTTTGGTAAGAAAGGGAAGCTTAGTCCCTGATATGTAGGCCCATATCAGATTTTGAGACCTGTGGGGAAGGTTGCTTATAAGCTAGATTTGCCAAATGAGTTGGCGACGGTGCATCTGGTTTTCCATGTCTCCATGTTGAATAAATTTGTTGGTGATCCGACATCCATAGTTTCCTTAGAAAGGTTGGGAGTTGATGAGAGTCTTTCTTATGAGGAAGTTCCAGTTGAGATTTCGGACCGCCAAGTTAAGAAGTTGAGAAACAAGGAAGTTGCTTCCGTGAAAGTTTTGTGAAGGAATCAGTTAGTTGAGGTTTCTACTTGGGAGGACGAGGCCGATATGATGTCCCAATATCCTCATCTCTTTCCTTCTACTCCTACTCTAGCTTGAGGTAATGAATTCCTCTTGGTTTGACCTTTGTTTTGGAGTCATGTGTTTTTATGTGTTTCCATGATTTCATTATGTTATGCATGTTCATGAAAACTTGTGTTTTGAAAGAAAATGAGTTTATATGATTGATTTTCCTCATGTTGTTGTGCATTGAGTATGAGTTGCCTATAGACTTCATGAGATGAATTGATTAACATGCTTTATCTATGCTTTTTGAGAGTGAATTGCATATGGGCTCCATGAGATTGTGTTGAGCATGCTTTTGTCTTGGAGAAGGTAGTTCCTCCTTTAACATGAGAAATTTTGAAATTTCATGTATATTGGGTTGCTAGATGTAGTTCCTATTTCCTTATGGTGCATATGAGTATGTTTAGCTTGGAGTTGATGTTTCCTCCTTGTATATGTGCATTGCATGCATGATGGGCTGTTAGAGTTAGTTTCACCCCTCTTGTGATGTTTTGAGATAGTCCTAGCTTGGAGTCGATAGTTCCACCTTGGTTATATGTATTGCATTGTTAGGTTGGGTTGTTAGTTCCTCTCCTACTCTTTTAGAACCAGTTTGAATCTCATTCGAGGACGAATGGTCCCAAGGGGGAGATATTGTAACACCCTGTATCCGAAAAAGGGAAATGAACCAAATTTTGGGAAGTTGCAGGTACCAGCCACAGACGCCAACCAAGGCCCGTGGGTTAAACTACGGACCTTAGGAGGGTCCGTGGGTCGGTCACCCTGTCAAGTGAGTTGAGGTCCAGGACCAAGGCTCGACCTACGGATCGTAGGTCAGACCATGGTCTGTGGTCAGGGTTTTATGGTTCGAAGGCCTGAAATCAAGTCTCTGACAACCATTGACGGTACACCAGGACAGACCGTAGGTCAGACCACGGTCCATCGACAGGGTCCGTCGGTGGCAGCTGTCAGTTATTTTTTAAGGGCACTTGGGTATTTTCCTAATTAATTAGTTCCTATACTACGTCGTTTTACCCTTCACTAAGACCCCTATATAAGTATTTTCAACCCCCAAATTAGCCCATTTACTTCATTGTTCCAAATTCACAAAAGAAGAACTCTCAAATAATTCTCTCTCTAGAAACTTGAAGAAGAAGAAGAAGATTCATCCTAGGGTTTCAAGTCAAGGGTTCAATTCCTCCATTGAAGGCTAGCTTTTGGATTCGAGGTATGATTGTTTTCATCCATTGATTCCTTTCATCCATGGAGTTCCCAAATTCCTCTATTTCTAAAGGTAGAATTACCCAATTAAGTTAGGTTTTTCTTCAATCACCATGGGTTCTTTTGATTATTGATTTAAATGATTGAATTATGATCTCTTATGCATGAATTGATGATACATGATGATTTTATGATGATTTCCCCATGAACCCATGTAATCCCCCATGTTTTCAAGTTATGAATCATATGATGTAGGATTTTGAGTATAAAGCAATTGTTTTATGAAATTAAGCATGTATTGCAAGCTTTACATGTATTTATGATGAAATCCATATTTAACCCATGTTTTCTAAGCATTGTTGATTGAAAGTGGGTTTTGAACCTCAAGAGGTAAATTATGGACTTATGCATTTTCTTATGAAATCTATGCAAATGTTTTAAGGGTGCTTTGAGAGTAAAGTACCAATGTTGATCTTGTTGTTGTGTTGTTGAAAGAATATTCTCATAAAGACATAACTAGCATGATGTGAAATGTTTTCTCACATAGAGAGGATTTTTGGGTTGAAAGGTTTTCTCACCTAAATGAATCAAGAGTAAGAGCTATCCTAATGAACTAGCTTGGACTGGTTGTCCAAGGGATCCTTTCCATGAATAAAGAGGTCAAGTAAGAAATGACTATTTTATGGGATTTATGCTTAGCACCGAGTGGATATTGATGATGGGATGGAAGCTCTACCGTAGTAGAGGCCGGTTTTCTAGAAGCAATCTCATGAGATGGAAGCTCCCCCGTAGTAGAGGTCGGGTTTCTAGTAGCAATCTCCTTATCCCATAAACTATGTGCCCCCATTGGTTGATTAGCTAGTGGATCCACTTAAGCTAGAAGTTCATGGTTCTACCTTGGCAAGTAGGACAACCCTTTTCAGCGTGGGAGACACCGGGGTATCATGTTATAGCTCACATGGTCTCTATGTCGGTTAAGGCTGATTTCCCACAAGTAATAATGAACTAAGGTTACTTCAAGAAGTATCGCACATGAGTTCAAAGGTTTTAAAGATGAAATTAGCTTGCATTGACCATGATTTTATGACTTATGTTTTATAACTCTTTTATATCATGTTTAGCTTGATCAATTACATGTCATGAAATTAAATGTCCCTTTTAGCATGTTTTGAATGTTTTATGCATGGCTATCATACTTGGTACATTATTTTATACTAACGCATACTCTTGCCTACATTTTTCTCAAATGTAGGGTCAGACAGACAGTTTTCTGAGTCTCGTGGCTAGTAGTTGAGTTTGTTATTTCCTGAGCTTTGGTGAGTCCTCATGCTTCGAGGACGGAGTTATTATTTTCAGTTTCTTTCATGTTTTTCTCTTTTGGACATGATGTATGGGCTAGGCCCAATTTCATTCTATTGTATTAGATAGCTACGATGAGACAAGTGTTTTAGACTTCCGCTTTGCTTTTATAAAATGATTTGGACTTGGACTATTATTTTACTCTTATTGTTCTATTTCTTATGTTATGAGAACTAGTGTCTTTTATGGAGTCCTTCGGGGTTCTATACGCCATGTTACATCTAGAGGGTACCCCTGGGTCCTAACAGTTTCTTAATTTTATCTAGTAGTTGTAAGTTTGTATAGTAAGTGAGCAATCATATTAATATCCGGGTTTAGTAATAAACATTACGCTTGAATTTGAGATGAGCGTCATGATCAAAAGAATGGCAACATGAGGGTGATAATGTTAGTCTTGAGATCTGATCTGGTAGAGTTGACATAGAGTAGGTGAGGAATTGAGATGTTAGCTGCAATGAATACGAGTGGTACAAGTGAGAGATCCTAACTTTTAGTTAAGGGCAGTGAAGTGTGGCTAAGTCATAAGAGAAACAGAGCATTAAGAGGTGTACCGAGATTGTATGTAATGAGACGAGGTTCCAATTAAGTTAATGATTTTCCATGTGTGCCTAGATAGTATATTTTAGCTATCAATGTGGAATAGGCTGAGGTCAGAATTATTATTTTTCTCCTTAAGAGTTAAATGAAACGGCCTTATAAACCAATGAGAAGAGGTTAGTAGAAGCATCTTAGAAAGAGGTCCTAGAAGGAGTCTTAGTACATGCTTATGGAGAGTTCTGTAGCCATGAGACAAGCCTCTCCCGAGTATTAAAGGGAATGTAGACCAGTTTAGAGATGACGGAATAGATCGATAGTTTCAAGTGTTAGCTTTAGACCTAAGGGGGAGATGAAAAGATGAGAAACCAAGTCAAGTGTTGAGGACGAGATTGTGATATTTTCCAAATGAGTTTTAGTGGTACACTAATCGATTCATACTCTAGCGTATTCCTCATATTTCAGTAATTTCAACATCATGATGATGTTTCTTATATCAGAATTGTGTTCATTACCTATGCTCATACACTTCATAGAGATTCACATCTATGCTCAATTTTCAGAATGAGGGGCAAAGACTTTAGCCCATTGATCTCAATCTCACTTCATAAAGTTATGGATACCAGTCTCATGCTATGAATATGTTCATATAAGCAATTATGTCTCACAATATGTTCAGTCTCATAAATTTATGAATTACTCTCAATGGCGAGCAACATAATGTTATGTCATGCATATTCTTCTATCAGACATCTCGAATGAATCATGCTTATGATCTTTCACACTAATGTTCTTTCAGTAATCCTTTTTAGTTATGGGAGTGGTGTTGTTGATAGTAGTTGTGTGATGATAGAGAAGAGGATTGCTATTTATTATTGTGATAGTGACGGTTTGTTTATTCCATCTAAGGTTATAAATGTGGAGGAAGAAGGACATAGGGTTTTACGATGAGTAATAAGTCAGTTTTCTAGTAGTAATGCATGAAATTTCAGTTGGTAGAAGTGACGAGAGAATGAGAAATTCTTATAAGGATTCGTTAATAGGAGTCCATGGAGTTGTTATAGACTTGAATGTTGTGTTGGTAGCATGTAGATGAATGCATGATGCATTAGGTGGTTCTTGATTAAGACTCGAGGTTGGTTGAATGTTGTGGTAAGGAGTAATATTCGTTGGATGAGATTTCCTACAAAGGTATAGAACCTGAATCTTGTGATTTAGATTTGAATAATCACATTACGTTAAGTACTTTGTGATTTCGATTTAGGCTTGAATATAGTAAGAGCATACAGTTAATCTCAGACCTTGGTAAGAGTAGTCATATAACCTTGTGGGAGCTATGAGTTGCAGCCAACAAGGTGTGGTAATCATAAATAACGGCATAGTTGAGAAGTGTTTCTAAGCTTCAAATCTATCAGTCATATCACTCAAGGCATAATATTCTTATTCTTACTTCGTGCCCAGATATCCTAGCTTTATGTTAAATAATTTTAGATAGAGTGTGACTATGTTCAAACTCATATCATTCGTGACTTATGTGCTCTAGTCCAGTTTCAAAACCATTAGTATCAATCAGTTCAGCCTGTGTTAGTAGGCAAGATCAGAAATCAAGAGAGGTAGTAATAGTAACTATTTTCCCCTCCATTCACAGTTTAACCGTCATTCGAGGACGAATGATCCCAAGAGGGAGATATTATAACACCCCAAAAAATTCTAAGTGAATACCCGAACTATTCTTCATTTAAATGTAAGGTCGTATCGGGTGATTCTTAAATTGACCATATGTGTAAAGGTAAATTCTTTAGTGTGGAATAATTTTGGGTATCGAATTAAGGTCACTAGAAACTCCTAGCACAAAGTTGAGTTGAAAGTTTCCTTACCGATTCAGTTTAGATGTAAGATTCTCTGTGGGTCAACTTTAGACAACCATATCTCTTAGAATACTTGAATCTTCTTTCCAACGCCACCAATTTCTCAACAATCCAGGTTTTGAATAAAAAGTTATGACCATTTTAGTAACCTGATACAGTGCAGTGACGAATTAGCCGACGGTAAAACATTAAAAAGAGTCATTTTTGCCTCTTTACCTCTAATAAAACCCTAAATGAATTTCTTGAATAATTAAAGACCCAAAACAATCAGATTTTCATCTCTTAATCCATCATTCTCTTCTCTCTCAAACCCTAAGGCAAAACCCTAAGGAAAAATTAAAGTAGAAGACTTCATTCAAGATTCTTTCAATCTTTTTCAAGATTCTTCTTCAAGGTAAGTCTTTCTCCAAGAATTTCATTTTTTTCCAACTCAAATTCCTCTATACAACTATTAATCACTAACGAAAATCATGATTTTTGGCCATAAAGATTTCAAAAAACTAATTCAAGAATCTCAAGAAAGGTTTTCTTGATTGTTTACCTTCAAGCTAGGGTTTCAAGGCTTCTAATCAAGTTCATATTCAGGATTCTTCAAGAACCGTATTTTTCCAGGTATGTAAGGCTATCAAAGTGTCGGACTAGTTCATCCTCATGCCCTATATATACTTTTACAAATCCACAAAAGAGTAATCTAGGATTCTATCCCTAGATTTGAGTATTCTTGAGATGAGTTGATTACGAATTCTTGGGTTACTGATTCTTTTTGAAATTCTATTCCTAATTATTGAATTGCTATATGTTATGTATTATGATTTTTGAGTTGATTCGTTCATGTCTATATTTTAGCATGAACCCTATTAATTGAGTATTCATGAGATAAGTGATAAGGCTCAACTACGCTTCATCAAATACTAAGTGTAGGCGATCGCAATCCAGTATAAACCCAACGAAGAGTTGGGGTCGATCCCAGGGAGAGCGATACGGTAGAGAATTCAATTACGAAGTGAAAGGCATGTTCTAATCGGTTGTAGGAATAGAAATTACTGAAACCATTAAAATAAATCAAAGGGGTTGACAACTATTGTCAAATGGGGGGATAATGTTTGTCAATTAACAATTACGAAAACAAGGGAGTAATCAAGTAGAAAGGGATACTTGGGGATGTGATCGATTAATTGCCTATTTCGCTATACGGGTGATTAATAATTACCATAAGTCACTGAATCTTAGTGGGTAGGCTAGGCTTTATATGTAATAGCCATTCTCGATCAACTATCACGATTCAAGTGAGTTCTCTCGAACCTCAACAAGCATCATACTATAGATAGCCCAAAACCTCAATTTATCTACTCTCTCGAGCTAGATAGGTAGGATTGAATTAAGATTCACTCTCTCGAGCTGAATCCACAACAACCCAATCACTAAAATTATCAATTGATAACCTTAATTCTAAAACCTCTTTCTCAAGCAAGCATAGAATACTAGACTAGAACTGCATTTGCAACTACAATTCATAAGTTAACACTAAATTATCAATCGAACCCACTTCAAAACAGCAATTAAATCAGTAATTACTAACACCCATAAGCTAATTGAGATAATTAATCACATAATCACGCTCCCAAGAATGGGGGTTTTAGCCACACATTATAAAAAGTAGGAAAATATTACCAACTATGTTCTCCATAAGCTAGGTAGCAAAATCCAAGTCCTTACAATACTCCAAATTAGATTAAAATCAAAACCCAACTTGAAAATCTACTTAAGAACTCTAAGAATAGTGTTTGGAATCAGAATCTCAGCGTAAAAACACTCAAAAACATAGAACAGTTGATCAAAATTTTGGAACTCCTGATATCTTTTAAAATTTTGCATTTATATTTCTTCAGGTTTTCAACTTTTTGACCAATCGGCAGAGTTAGTCGAGCCTCGCCGACCAGGTCAGCGATGCGCCAAGTCGCCATCTCTATCACCGTCTTGTCCTGCCTCTTCACCATTCAAACTCTGTAATTTTAGGCGATCAAAATCATTGTCGCCGATCCATTCGGTAACTCGCTGATTGTCCATATTCATCGCCAAGTTGGCTTTTCCCCAGGGTTGGCACTCTGTAACATTTGGCGAGCTGAAGTGCCACTCGGTGACTCACCGAGTGGCCTTGGCGATTGTCAGCTTTCATTATCTTCAACCTTTTTTCATCTTTTCCGCTCCTTTTTGCCCGGTAATGTCCTTACCTTGCTCTTTTGCCTTTATTGCTGCAAATTAGCATTTAAACGTCAGTTTAGAGCACAAAATAGACATCTAGGACACTAATACTATGAAAAACAAGCCCTAAATGAGTCGAAATTCCAGACCATCAACACCCTCAACTTAAACTTTTGCTTGTCCTCAAGTAAAACACAAGATTAATCAGTTCAACAAGGATGTTTTCAAATAGAGCTACTCAAGACTCAACATGAATGCACACGAGAGGTTCAAATTACTCATGCAATGTTCAATTGTGCACTCTAAGTTTCACACTGTGACTAACCATCATCAAATAGAACTCAAGCGCACAATGCTTGCTCCAAATGCAAGTTCAAGCTCAACAAAAGCATTCAAATACCCTCACACCAAGAATGATTCCATGCTCACACAAAACTCATCAAATTTCTGGAATTTTTTAATCAAGCACAACTCTCACACTCCCAAAGATAAACACATACATGACTCTACCCATAGGCTTGCCCTTATTTTCCAATCAACATTATTTTCAGCTAAGTCAAGATCACAAAGGTCTTTCAAGGATTCTAACGGAACTGAGGGTAAAGATATGATCATTTGGTTTAGTGATTTCTACTTTCATGAAGTATGGCATGTATTTCACTTTTTCTCCTTGGCACTTTATGATTTTCACAATCCACCCTATGTTCATTTAAGCATGACTCATTGGATACCCCATTTCTTTTGTTCATTTCACAAGTTTTATTTCAACAACTCTTTTCTTTTTCAATCTTTTTCTACTTTCACATTTCTCTTTTCTCTCTTTTTTTTACATGGAGGGGTTCCATCTTCTTCTTTTTTCAACATGATACTTCAAGGGAGAATTTCTCAAACTCCTTGATTTTCCTCCTTTTTCACCACACCCCCAACTTAGGCTTTTGGCCTAAGTTGGTTATTCAAATAAACCAATAATTCATGAAGGTTATAGGTGATGGGACAAAGAGGTAAAAGTTGCTCAAGTTTCATCCAAAGAAAAGGGTAGGCTCAAATGGCGCCAAGCTAGGTTCACACTCTCATAAGGTGGTGACAAAGAGGTATAAAATCAATTTTCGTTCACTCTTCACAAATTGCCTAAGATCATCTCAATCGTTTGCTTACATTAATCAATTGGAATAACAGGGCAAGTTCTAGGTATTACCAAGCACATATTTCAAGAAAATCTCACCACCCAGGGCATTCAACACAATCATCAACAAGACTCTACAATTTTCAGCTAGCGTGCAACGATCATCACAAGAGTTCAACTCAACAACCGGCTAGTCACAATGAGATGCTACGAGTTCACATATGACTTATGCAACTCAATTTGCCTCATTGGATCCGTACACACATATCGTTCAATCGAGAGCACTATTCAAGTCATCAGTATTGATCACAATTGACACTCAAAATTGCAAGAGAACAGCCACATTCACACACGTTAAGAGGTGGAAAAAATTTTTTAATCAGATCAAAACCAACATTTTGCATTCAAAACAAAGGACCAACACAATTTCAAAACCAATATATATCATCAACAACATCCATCATTCACACAAACACAAAAATATTAACAATATCCATAAAACATCCCAAAAAGAGGTAGGTAGAGAAATACCTCACCCTGCAAACCTAAATTAGAAATTGTCCTCAAATGCAAAGAAATTAGTAAAACAAGTCAAAATAATAAACAGAAAGGGAGTCAAAAATCCTCCTGCCAGGCTAAGCCTGGGTGAACTCTGCATATCTGTGACTCCATCTGTCGGGGCATCAATGCCCGGCTCTAAATCATCCTTCGCTCCACTGGAGCCCAGCATCGAAGTGTCCCTCAAAGAAGCCCCCACAACCGTCTGGACCATAGCTCCCTCAATATCCTCCAAGTCATCATAAACTGCAGTGTCTCGAACACCTAGCTCCTCCTCATCAGTCTCAACCTCAGACTCCGCATCTGCCTCATCCCTAGCAATATCTCCTGTCATAGTAGCCTAAGGAATCTCAGAACTGACCAAGAAATCTATACTCGAAACGTTCGGGATCTCCACCGTGTTGAATAACATAGAGAGATCGATGGATTTCAGATCATCCACATCTTTTTACAGCCCAACAATATCGTCCTTCAAGGCCGTCACATCCTCAGAAGCACCCTGTCCCTACTCACAAGCCTCAACTCTCAAGGTGAGGGCATCTAGTGCAAATCCATAGGCATCTATCCTCTCTTTGTGCTCTCTCTACTC
Organism: Solanum etuberosum; assembly: GCA_029582245.1. NCBI lineage: Eukaryota > Viridiplantae > Streptophyta > Magnoliopsida > Solanales > Solanaceae > Solanum > Solanum etuberosum. The sequence goes on along the minus strand of JAJONR010001184.1, from coordinate 17,220 downwards.
AGCCTGAATTGGGGTTAAGGCAGAAGCTATGGCTCTCTCAATCAGGCCAGGCATAACAGTCTCTACCCGGGAGGCATGAGCATCAGTAGATTGGGTTAGGTGGCCCATCTTGTACAACATTGCCTGGTTAATCAGGGTTCGGGAAGAGGCAGCAGTAGCAGTAGCAGTAGGAGGGGGAGCAGTAGCAGAACCAGAAGGTACAGAAGTCGAAGTGCCAGGGGTACCTGTAGGCTCACTGGCCTGAGGGGGAAGGATTGCCTCTATTTGCAACATCTCAACATCAACTACCGGGCCTCCTATCAACCTCGTCCCTCATGTACTCAGTCTCTATCCTCTGGATATCAGTAGAGGATGTGGGAGTCACTTCCACATCTTTCTTGGCAATCAACGGAACACGAGCCCACTTACACAGCTCAGTAATCAAGACTAGGAACGGTAGAGAGGTCTGGCTCTGCTTGGCCCTCATAGCCATCTCCTACTCGATGATAAGACCTAGGTTTAGTCTATCCCGGTCCATGATACAGCCCAAACAAGTAACTTTTGGATGCCGGAGTATCGACTCATTCTGTGATGGCATCAGTGTGTTGCTGATGAACTCAAACCAATATCTGGCAGCCACATTTAGGTCCTTCTTCTCTATAGGAACACCTACCTCAATCCACTGCGGCGTGGTGTCAGAAATCAGTGGTGCTAACCAACCCTTCAAGTCATGAAGGGTCTTCTTCTGTATTTTATCCACATAGTAATGGATCACATTCATCATACAACCAAGCACCTCATTGATATAGGTGATGCTGCACTTCACCTTCCGGCCCCACACCACTACATGATCGACCGGCTTGAATGAGCTGGCCTTTTTTTTTTCTTTAGGGACCAGCTTCCAATACTCAGCATAAAATTCCAAGACCCAAGTAGGTATATAAGGGCCTCGAGGCTTTGTGAAAATCTCGAACTTGTGGAACTTAATAGTGTTCCACACCTCTGGGTACCGATCTACAACACCATATGTAGACAACCAATTTTCCTCTAATATCGTCCTCAAACCCTCAGCCTTCAGTCTATTAAGTGATCGGGGTGGGGTTGCCTGAACTGGTGGTACCAGAGGAACCTGCTCAACAACCGGAGCTAGAGGTGGAGGAGGAGTAAGTGGAACTGGGATCCTAGATGGATCATACATAGCCTTGGAGCGTAGCTCCGCTCTCCTAGTTTGGAGAGTCTGATCATGTTCTGGCTCAGATGCGGAGACTGGTGAACTATCACCCAAGTCACCCTCACTTTAAAAGGTAGTGAGGTGGGTGGCATAGATACCTTCACTGTCGGAGCTTTCATTACAGGTGCTGGAACGACAGGCTCCTTGCATTTTCCCTTTCCCCCAGTTGGAGGGAGTTTTGTCGCGTTTATAACAATGTCTCTCGTCCGCTTTCAAGGTGGTTGATTTCTCCCAGGTACTTTTGGTCTAGCCATACCTGCAAAACGAAGTTGAATATGTTAGACATAGTTCAAAAAAAATCTCAAAGTGTAAAAATTATAGGAAAACTCGGCGAGTGGTTCGGCAAGTCGCCAAACCCATTTGGCGAGCCAAGTCGGGCTCGCCGAATGTTCTTGAAGAAAATTACTCAGAAATTAGCACAAGTCGGTGATGTCCAGGGCCTTTCAGCGAATCATCAACACCATTCGGTGAACTAAAAGTAGCTCGCCGAATGTTACAAAATCATTTTCTAAAAACTGGGGCGCATAAGGGCAATCAGAAGGGGAATTCGGCGTGTCACCGAGTGAACTCGGTGAGCTCAGGCGTATCGCTGAATGTTACAGAATAATTTCCACAATTTTGATGAACAAAAAGGCGATCCAACGGTCATTAGATGAACCTCCAAACCACTCGGCGAGCTCGACCCAACTCGCCAAATAGTCCAACGTGCTAGATTTTGACTCCGACCTTCAAATTCTAAGCCGCAGCCCACCAAAACAAAATTAAGCACCTATTATACACAATTAAATCCAGACCCATACTACCCATGACCTCGGGGTACTCAGACTTCCCCCAATTTGGCCAAAGTTGTCCAATCAACATCTTTTGCCCTTAAGAATGACGCCAACCGCTCTATCATTGGGCAAAATTGGACGATCGGCACAATTGGGGTTACTCAAACTTCACCCACACTAGGCCCAACAATAAAACCAACACATCCCAACAATTTTATCAATCACACGCATGGGATATCACAATTAAAGGCTAAAAACACAAAATGAAACGCGATACGGGCATACACTACCAACAAACATTCAAACAATCAATAATACGCAAATATAACGACAAGGCAACGATCATGCATTTGAAATTACCAATATTTAAAGGCGGGGTTCAAATAACCAACCTCAATATCGAGCAAGTGAGTGTTAGGCTAAAGATTCGAAGCAAAATGCACCAAAATCCAACCCCGAGCAATTAATTACACACGGAAATGCATGAATAACAAGTACAAAAATATGAAAAAAAATATGGTTGTGAAATTGTAAGAGTCGAAAAATATGAAATGAGGGAGGTTTTTGAATTTAAAAAGGTTCAGCTCTTCATGACTCTTCAGTTCGCACGCTGATCGGCGATGGTCACTTATGTCGCCGACCCATTCGGTGATACACCGAATGGTTTTTTTTATCCGCCGAGTTTTACAAAACCTCTAGCTAACTAGTTGGTCCAAAGGACGATTCAGATCGGGCTCGCCGACCTGTTTGGTGCATTGCCGACTGATACCTAGGCTTGCCTAATTGCTTTTTTTCCCAAAATTTCAAATTTTCAACCTACACATTCAACACCCGTTATTCAAACAACAATAATAAAAGCTTAAAAACTTAGGTTGCCTCCCAAGAAGCACCTTATTTAACGTTGTGGCACGACATGGATACGCTTTCCAGGTTCATTCTTTGGGTTAACTAAGGTATCACTTGGTAGACCCCCGTTTGGCCTTGGATTCAAATGAGATGATATCTGACCCATTTGTGTTTCCAGTTGTTTAATGGACACTGAATGAGAAGTAACTGTTTGGTTTAGAGTTGAGATGTCCTCTTTCATTTCTTTAAGCACCTTGTCCGACCCTTCCACTTTATTGAGAATGCGTGCAAGCATATCTTCAGTGCGAAAATTTTCCGGGTCAGCCCTTTGCTCCTTTGGCTTTTGATGCTCATGGGGGGAACATATCTCTCTTTGTCACCATCTCGCTCCCTTCAGTTTGTACCACGGTCACGCCACTCCCTATCACGATCCTTCCAACCTTCATCACGCTCTCTATTCCAACCTTGGTTTCCACCTGGCCTTGGATAATTTTGGCGGAAACCTCCTCTCTGATTTGCTAGAAAGTGTGCTTCTTCATTGTGCAAAGCTTCAAAGTGTGCATCATCGGCATTTACTACGCTAACTCCAACCACATTCACAGTCTTAGAACCACTACCCATGACATGTTTTGACAAAAGAGCCATTTGGGTCATCATTTTAGCCATGTTTTCATCCCGCTCTTGGTCCTTTTCTATTTGTTCCTTTGTCATCCTGAAAGTCAAAGGAGACACCTGATCCTCCCTAGTATACCAAGCTCGGTTTATCTTCGTCATCCCATCAAGGAGATCGACGCTATCTCAAAAGCCTGCAGCATAATTGCTCCTCGGACAAGTTGATCAGCCACACCTTTGTTAACCGAGTCTAGACTTCGGTAGAAATGTTGTAACATCACGTTGTTTGAAAGTCTGTGAGTTGGACATTGGAGTAACAACTTCTAAAACTTCAGCCATGTTTTGTGGATTGGTTCACCATTTAAACGTTTAAAGCCCTGAATATTGTCTCTCAATGCCATCATCTTTGAAGGAGGGAATAATCTTATGTAAAATGCTTCGGTAAGCTCTTCCCAAGACGTAATCAAATCCCTCGGTAGATCAGCTAACCACTTGGTCGCTTCCCCCATCAAAGAGAAAGGAAACTATCGGAGCCTGACTGACTCTTGTGAGATGTTCTTGAATGAGAATGGACCACACACATCCACAAAGTTCTGGATATGATCGTGGGGATCCTCATGAGCTAGCCCTCCAAATAATCCTTTCATACATCATTTCCCACGATCAGAGGTAAACGAACAGCACCCACACTACCCAATTGAGCTTCATTAACATCATTCAAGTTGCCAATGTCATCTTGGTGACCAAGTTGGCTCGTGGTTCTTCCGTTCACACTCATCTAGTCACCTGTTCGCAAACAGCCAACAACAAACACAAAATAAAGTAAGTCGATTCAACTACAAATAAGATTAGAGCACAGCTATACTTGACTAAAAGAATTCCAAACACCAGTCCCCAGCAGCGGCGCCATTTTTTATAACGCTCAACTACACTTCATCCAATACTAACTGTAGGCGATCACAATCTAGTATGAACCCAACGAAGAGTTGGGGTCGATCCCATGGGGAGTGATACAGTAGAGAATTCAATTACGAAGTGAAAGGCATGTTCTAATCAGTTGTATGAATAGAAATTATTGAAACCATTAAAATCAATCATAGGTGTTGACAACTTGTGTCAAATCGGGGGATAATATTTGTCAACTAACAATTATGAAAACATGAGAGTAATCAAGTAGAAAGGGATACTTGGGGATGTGATCGATTAACTACTAATTTTGCTATACGAGTGATTACTAATTACCAAAAGTCACTGAATCTTAGTGGGTAGGCTAGGCTTTAGATGTAATAGCCATCTCTCGATCAACTATCACGACTCAAGTGAGTTCTCTCGAACCGCAACAAGCATCATACTATAGACAGCCCAAAACTTCAATTTATCTACTCTCTCGAGCTAGATAGGTAGGATCGAATTAAGACTCACTCTCTCGAGCTGAATCCACAACAACCCAATTACTACAGTTATCAATTGATAACCTTAATTCTAAAACCTCTTTCTCAAGCAAGCATAGAACACTAGACTAGAACTGTATTTGCAACTACAATTCATGAGTTAAGACTCAATTATCAATCAAACCCACTTCAAAACAACAATTAAATCAGTAATTATTAACACCCATAAGGTAATTGAGATAATTAATCACATAATCACACCCCCAAGAATGGGGGGTTTAGCCACATATTATAAAAAGTAGGAAAATATTACCAACAATGTTCTCCTAAGCTGGGTAGCAAAATCCAAGTCATTACAATGCTCCAAATTAGATAAAAATCAAAACTCAACTTGAAAATCTACTTAAAAACTCTAAGAATAGTGATTGAATGAGAAGCTCACAGTAAAAACTTTCAAAATTTCAGAACGGTTGATCAAAATTTCAGAACTCCTGAAATCTTTTAAAATTTCACATTTATACTTCTACAGGTTTTCAGCTTTTGGACCGATCAGTGGAGTTAGTCGAGCCTCGCCAACCAAGTCGTTGATGCACCAAGTGGCCTTCTCTATCGTCGTCTTGTCCTGCCTCTTCACCTTTCAAACTCAGTAATTTTAGGCGATTAAAATCATTGTCGCCAATCCATTTGGCGACTCGCCGATTGTCCATATCCATTGCCAAGTTGGCTTTTCCCTAGGGCTGTCACTCTATAACATTTGACGAGCTGAAGTTCCACACGGCGACTTGCTGAGTGGCCTTGGCAATTGTCAGCTTTCATTATCTTCAATTTTTTTCATCTTTTCCACTCCTTTTTACCCGGTAATGTCCTTGATCTTTTGCCTTCATAGCTGCAAATTAGCATTTAAACATCAGTTTAGAGCACAAAATAGGCATCGAGGACACTAATACTATAAAAAAAACAAGCTCTAAATAAGTTGAAATCCCAGACTCATCAATAAGTAGTATCGTTGAGTTCAGAGTTCTTAAGTTCTTGAGTTCTTGAATTCTGAGTATTGAATTTTCTATATTGTTATTGAGATCCTTGAGTTGACTTGTTCATGTCTATATTTCAGCATGAACCCTATTTTGAGTTATACTTTTTAAGAATCTTTTAAACAATCTAGAGTGTAGTCTCGGGTCGTGACTGTTTCTATATGATATTTTATTTGGGTCAACTTCAAACAATCATATCTCTTAGCACATACAGAATTAGGTGGCCCATGCCTATCAAATTAAAGTTCTTTGAGTCCTCTTTCCAATGCCATCAAGTTTTCTTAATTTCGAGCTAGGAGTAAAAAGTTATACCCATTTTGGTGAAGCCTTTCTTTTAAGGAATCTCAATCGTTTTTAGAGGGGAAGTTTGGTCTTTTCACATACCTTATAAACCTAAGCCACATTTTTTTTCACCCAAATAAGGGTCTAATCAGCGTTAAACCATCTTTTCACGTTCTTTAACATATAGAGGAAATAAAAAAATGTTCCAAGAGGAGAAAAAACTAGGTTCCAAGAGTCTTCAAGTTTCCAACAATTTTCACCAAGAACCATTGTTCTTTCCAGGTATGTAAGTCTTCTCATAGTGTTGGCCTTGTTCGTCATCAAGACCTATATCTCGATTTAGTCAAGAAATCATTATATCTAAAGGGTCTGTTCATAGTTGTAACACTTTGTATCCGAAAGAGGGCAGATTGCAGCATTCCAAGTGCTGTAGGAGCAAAACCACGCCGGCCACCCACGGCCCGTACAAGGAACCACAAACTGTAGGTGTGGTCCGTGGTTGGCCTACCAAGCACTCGTCTAGGAGAAAGAACCACGGCCTGATCAATGGATCGTTGGTAAGACCACGATCCGTGGAAGGGGCCCTTGGTTCGAAGCCCCAAAGACATAGTCCCAGACTACCATCCACGAGTGTACAGGACGGACCGTAGGTCCATCCACAGTCTGTCGGTGGGGACCTCGTGGTTCACTGCTGGCAGTTATTTTCAGGGTTAGTTGGGTCTTTTCCTAATTAATTAGTTTCAATACTATGTCGTTTTGGCTATGTTTAGGACCCCTATATAAATCTTTTTAACCCCAAATTCACCCCATTTACTTCATTCTTCTAAATTCAGAAAAGAAACCAAAATCCTCTCAAATATTCTCTCTTTAGAAACTTGAAGAAGAAGAACAAGAAGAAGAAGGAATCACCTAGGCTTTTCAAGATAAGGGTTCAATTCCTCCATTCAAGGCTAGGAATTGGAGACAAAGGATGATAGTTTTCATCCATGGATTCCTTTCATCCATGGAGTTCCTAAATCTCTCTATTTCAAATGGTAGAATTCCCCAATTTGGTTAGGATTTTCTTCAAACAGCATGGGTTCTTATCATTATTGATTTCAATGTTTTAATTATGATCTTCTATGCATGAATTGATAAATTGAAATGCTTTTATGATGAATTCCCCTATGAACCCATGTGATCCCTATATTTTTCAAGTTATGAACTATATGTTGAGGGATTATGATCTTCAAGAAAGAGTTTTATGAAATTGAGCATGTATTACTAGTTTTACATGTATTTATGATGAAATCCATATCTCACCCATGTTTTCTAAGAGTTTATGATTGAAAGTTGGTTTTGACCTCAAGAGGTAAAGTATGAACTTATGCATTGATTATGAGAATTATGCTAATGTTTTAAGGGTGCTTTGAGAGTAAAGTACCAATGATGATGTGTTGTTCTGTTGTTGAAAGGACATTCTCCTATGCACATAACAAGCATGATGTAAAAGGTTTTCTCACATAGAAAGGATTCTTAGGTTGAAAGGCTTTCTCACCTAAATGAATCAAGTGTAAGAGCTATCCTAATGAACTAGTGATTAACGTCTCAAATACACCTCATCCGGTTCTAGGTGTAGACGGTCGTTAACTAGTATAAAACCCAATGAAGAGTTGGGGTCGAACCCACAGGGAATAGTATATGTTTGAATTCAATTATGAAGTAGTAAATGTGATTTAATTAGTTGTAGGAATAGAAATTATCGGAATCACTTAAATAAGTCAAAAGGGTGACATAAATGTCAGGTGGGGGAATTTGATATCAATCAGTAACCACAACAATAACGAACAAAAGGGGTAATCAAATGATTTAGAGGTACTTGGGGGATTGACCAATCAACTGTCAATTATACTAAATGGGTGTTAGCTAATTACCAAAAGTTACTAAATCTTCGCGAGTAGAATGGACCTTAGATGAGGTGGCTTTCTCTCAAACATATACCTCGCTTCAATTGAGTTCTCTTGAACTTCAACAAACTAAACATGAAAACCAGCCCACAACCTCACTCTATCTACTCTCTCGAGCTAGATAGGTAGAACGGGACTTAGGATTCACTCTCTCGAGCTGAACCCACAATAGCCCAATCACTACGAGTGTTAATTATAGCCTTGGTTTTATACTTCTCTCTCAAGCAAGCATAAAATACTAGTAACAATGAAATAAACATTCAATACAGCAAAATAACAGCAACAATAAATCAGACCCACTTCGAATTAGCAAAACAATCAATAATTTCAAACACCCATCAGCTAAATTAAGCAATTAATCACATGGTCAAACCCCCAGGAATGGGGTTTTAGCTAGTCATCATAAAAAGTGAAAATTCAATACCTATTACATGCTCCATAGTTGGGTATCTATTTCCAAAACCTGAAAATGAATAAATTTATCTTCAGTTACAAAACCCACTCAAAATCTACTTGAAAATTGCTTCAAAAACTAATAAGAACAGTGTTTTCATTCTAAGTCTGGGTTTTTACAATGTTTGGATGCCTTTTCTCTTTTCAAAAAGTCAATTTATACTCTTTTGAAATTTGGCTCTTGAGGTAATTCGGCGAATTAAGTCGGTCTTTGCCGACTAGTCAGCGAATCGCCAATTGCTCTTGTCCATCGCCCTCTTAGCTCAAGTTTTCATCATTTTCACACTGTAATTTTTGGCGGTCTGTGTCGGGGTCGCCACTCGGTTCCGCAATTCACCCTTTGCTCCTTTTGATCGTTGTTCTGCTTGCACCCTGACTGATTATCCTGTAAACTTCGGCGGAGTTATCCCTCTTCGCCGATCCAATCGACGATTCGCCAATAGGGATGTTCCTCACCCAATTTCTATCATTTCAGGAGTGGCATACTATAACTTTAGGCGAGCTAAAGAGCCACTCGGCGGTTCGCCGAGTGGTCTTGGCGATCACCAAGATCACTTTTCTTCACTTCTTCAGCTTGTTTATTCCTTTTTGTGTGGTAGTGTCCTTGCCTTGCTCCTTAGCCTCCATAGCTGCGAATCAACAATTTAACATCAGTTTGGAGCACAAATGGGGCATTTGAGGACACTTATACTATCAAAGTAAAGCCCTAAATGAGTCAAAATCTCAGACTCATCAACACCTCCAACTTAAACTTTTGCTTGTCCTCAAGTAAAACTCAAGATCAATCAGTTCAACAAGGATGTCTACAAATAATATTACATAAAACTCAACACAAATGCACACAGCAAGGTTCAAACTACTCATACAATGATCAATTGTGCACTCAAAGTTTCAAATTGTGACTCACCATTATCAAGTGTACTCAAGCTCACAATTTTTGCTTCAAATGCAAGTTCAAGCTCAACAAAGGTATTCTAATGCCCTCACAACAAAGATGATTCTATATTCACACAAAATTTCTCAACAATTTAAAGTTCCGGAATCACATACAACTCTCACACTAACAAAGATGAACACATGTATGACTCCATACATAGGTTTGCCTTTATTTTCCAATCAACATTCGTTTCAGCTCACTCAAGATCACAAAAGTCTTTTTAAGGCTTGTAATGAGGTTGAGTGTAAAGGTATGGCAATTTAGGCTTGGTGGCTTCTACCTTCATGAAGTATTGCTTGAAACTCATTCTTCCTCCTTTTCTTTATCATTCAAACATGCTCATAATCCACCCCATTATTCAAATTGATATGAACCACCGGATACCCCAGTTCTTTTGCAATTTTTTCACACTTTATTTCACAACATTTTCTCTTTTTCAGTCTTTTTATTTTCTTTCTTCTTTTTTTTTATATGGAGGGGTTCCATTATTTTCCAAACAATCCTAATCGGGGGAATATTACACACTTCTTGATTCTCCTTCTTTTTCACCACACCCCCAACTTAGGCTTTTGGCCTAAGTTGGCTATTCAAACAAACCATTCTTCATGAAGGTTATGGGTAAAGGGGTAAAAAGAGGTCACAATTGTTCAAGTTTCTTCCAAGAAAAAGTTAGGCTCAAAATGGGCCAAGCAGGGTTCACACTTCTCACAGGGTTGGCCACAAAGAAGTATGTAATCAAATTGGCTCACTCTTCAAAAAATTTGCCTAAGATCATGTCTATTGCTTGCATCACTCAATCAACCGGACCAATGGGGCAAATTCTAGGTGTCATCAAGCAAAATGTTTAATACGACCTCACTACACAAGGCATTGATACAATTATCAAACAAGACTCCACAATTTCTAGCTAGCGTGCAATGTTAATCACAAGAGACTTACTCGACAATCGGCTAGTCACAATGAGATGCTAAAAGTTCACATATTGTCTATATAACTTAGTTTGCTTCATCGTAGCCGCACATTCATTTTGTTCGATTAAGAGCACTATTCAAGTCATCGGTATTGACACAACCGACACTCGAAGAAGCAACAGAACAGTTTCATTCAAACACATCTGGAGGTGGTCTTCCTAACAAGTCCCCACCCCACCAAAAAGCATACAACATTGCCCTCAATGTAAAAAAAAATGAACGAACACCAAATAACAGAGAAATAAGAGCACTAAATGACAAGAATAGGGTTAGGATGACTTTTTACTATTGGGGTAAATCGGTGAAGGAGAGGAGAGATCGCCGAACACTTCGGCGAACCGCCTAATGGTTGTAGTCCACCTAAATATCCATAACAATACCACTCCATTTGAGACCAAAAGGTGATCCAGATCGGGTGCACCGAACAACATCGACGCATCGCCCAATCTGCGTAGATCATCACCAAAATTTCTAGAACACCGACTCTCCAGGATGATGGAAAAGGAGGTGGAATTCAGGCTCGCCGAACAGCATTGGTGTATCGCCGAGTGTCCTGGATACATAGCCAAATATTCCAGAGTCACAACTCACTCTTGATACCAAGAAAGTGAGCAAAGTCGCGACCGTCGACTCCATTCAGCGGCTCACCGAAATTTCCCAGGCATCGCACAATCACCCATGCCTGCACATTTAGCACACATTATTCAAAATAACTAACACATGGGTTGCCTCCCAAGAAGTGTCTTATTTAACGTCGTGGCATGACGTGGAAATTATTTTAAACATCTTCCAAATATACCACTTCGATTACCAAAATCTCATGACATTCACCAAAGTACAGCTTAAGGCGCTGCCCATTTACCTTGAAAGTTGGGCCCTCTTTTCCTTCAATTTCAGTTGCCCCATTTGTAAACATTTGAGGTATCTTAAATGGACCTGACCACTTTGACTTAAGTTTACCGGGAAGAGTCTCCACCGGGAATTGAAAAGCAACACGAAGTCACTGACTTTAAAGTTGCGTTGAAGGATTTTGGCGTCGTGCCACCTCTTCATCTTCTCCTTATAAAGGGCTGAACTTTCATATGCTCTCAACCGGAATTCCTCTAATTCGTGGAGTTGGTTCACTCTCCCTTTTGCCGCCTTTTCCCAATTTAGGTTTAGCGTCTTCAACGCCCATAAAGCTTTGTGCTCAAGCTCAATTGGTAGATGACAAGACTTGCGGAACACTAGTTGATATGGTTACATACCAATTGGTGTTTTCAATGCAGTTCGATATGCCCACAGAGCATCATCCAATTTGCGAGACCAATCAGTTCGATTTGCATTCACCATTTTTACCAAAATGCTTTTAATTTCCCGATTTGAAACTTCTACTTGACCGCTTGTTTGTGGATGGTATGGTGTTGCAACTTTATGCTTTACCCCATATTTGCTTAACAATGAGGCAAACTTTCAGTTGCAAAAGTGAGATCCCCCATCACTAATGATAGCTCGAGGAGTGCCGAATCGTGAAAAAATATATCGCTTCAAGAATCGCACCACACTCTTGCCCTCATTGCTGGGCAAGGCTACAACTTTGACCCATTTGGACACGTAATCCACTGCTACCAAAATGTATTTGTGGCCGAAAGAACTCACAAATCATGAAATATATACCCCACACATCAAACAACTCCACTTCTAAGATAGGATTTAGAGGTATTTCATGATTTCTTGATACCCCACCTTGCTTTTGACACGGGATGCATTGTTTCACAAAGTCATGCGCATCCCGATATAGAGATGGCCAGTAGTAACCACTTTGAAGCACTTTTGTTGTTTTCCGCACCCCACCATCATGTCCACCAACAGGTGATGTGTGGCACGCATTAAGGATGGCATTGACTTCTTCTTCCAGTACGCATCTACAAATGATATGGTCTGCACATTATCAAAACAAATATGGTTCATCCCAGAAGTATTTCTTTACCTCAAACAAGAACCTCTTCTGCTGATAAAAGTTCAACTCCTCCGGTATAATCCCACATACCACAAGGTTAGCGAGATCAGCATACCAAGGGATGTTGTTTTGGGTCAACCTCATCACTATTTCATCAGGGAATTCAGCCACAATATCCCTTTCTTTGGAGTTTTTCATATTGCTCTCTAACTGCGACAAATGATCGGCCACTTGGTTTTCACACCCCTTTCGGTCCTTCACTTCAAAATCAAACTCTTGTAACAACAAGACCCACCTAATCAACCTCGACTTAGCATCCTTCTTTTCCATTAAATACCGTAATGTCGCATGATCAGTGTAAACTATCACTTTTTTGCCTAACAAGTACGCCCTGAACTTCTCAAATGCATAAACTACCGCTAATAGCTCTTGTTCCGTAACAGTGTAGTTACGTTGTACTCCATTTAGCGTCTTGCTGGCATAATAAATTAGGTGAAAGAGCTTGTTGAGTTTTTGCCCTAACACGGCCCCTAGAGCAGTACCACTTGCATCACAAATCACCTCAAATGGTTCAGACCAGTCTGGGCTAATGATTACCAGTGTAGAGATCAGCTTTTCCTTCAAACACTCGAAAGCTTTTGAGCAAGCACCATCAAAAAGAAACCTCGCCTCTTTCTCCAATAGCTTACACAATGGGTGTGCAATTTTTGAAAAATCTTTGATAAATCTCCTATAGAACCCTGCATGCCCCAAAAAAACTTTGAATACTTTTAATAGATATAGGCGTTGGCAATTTCTCAATAACCTCAATCTTTGCTTTGTCGACCTCTAGTCCCTTCTGTGACACTTTGTGACCTAGGACTATGCCTTCTTTGACCATGAAGTGACATTTTTCCCAATTAAGGACCAAGTTGGTTTCTACACACCTTTGAAGGACTTGCCCAAGATGAGCCAAACATGTCTCAAATGAATCACTGACAACTGAAAAGTCATCCATGAACACTTTCATTGACTCTTCCACCATATCAGCAAAAATCAAAAGCATGCACCGTTGAAATGTCGCTGGGGCATTGCATAATCCAAACGGTATCCTCTTGAAGGTGAAAGCCCCGTAGGGACATGTGAAAGTGGTTTTCTCTTGATCTTCCGATGCAATAGAGATTTGGTTGTACCCGGAGTAGCCATCCAGAAAACAGTACCATCCACGCCCCACAAGTCTATCAAGCATTTGATCCATAAACGACATGAGAAAATGATCTTTCTCGGTCCAAGAGTTTAGCTTTCGATAATCCATGCATACTCTCCACCCGGTGACCGGCCTCATAGGGACAAGTTCTCCTTTCTCATTTGGGACCATTGTGATGCCCCCTTTTTTGGGTACGCATTATACCGGGCTCACCCATTTGCTATCCGTAATAGGATACACTACATCTGCGTCTAGCCATTTAATGATCTCTTTATTCACAACCTCTTTCATAGGTGGGTTCAATCTTCTTTGATGCTCAACACTTGGTTTGCACTTGATATCCAATTGAATTTTATGTGTGCAAATTCTGGGTGGAATGCCTACAATATCAGCGATAGTCCATCCTATTGCCTTGATGTACCTTTTCAACACCTCAAGGAGCAATTTCAGTTTCCATTCAAGCAAGTCAGCTGCAATGATAATCGACAAGGTATTATTCTCCCCCAAGAATGCATACCGAAGATGGGCGGGGAGCACTTTCAACTCAAGTTTTGGTGGTTCCTCCGTGGATGGTTTAGCGGGAAGACTCTCTCGATTCTTTAGATCAATGTCTATCTTTAAAGGATTCCTTGAGTATTCACCTAACCTCGATAGAGCAGCTACCACTTCATCATATCCCTAAACTTCAGTTTCATCATAATTAGAGAGAACAGCCTCAAGAGGTTCACTCATACACATGATCTCGCTCACACTAGCCATCGCTTCATCAATCACATCGATCATTGATACGACATGAATATCACTAGGTTTCTTCATTGATTTGCACACATTAAAGCTGACCTCATCTTCATTTACCCGGAACTTCAACTCCCCACTTTCAACATCCACTAGGGCCCTTCCGGTTGCTAAAAATAGTCTACCCAAAATACTAAGAACTTCAGCATCAATCTCACATTCAAGAATAACAAAATCAGTCGTAAAATGTGAATCAATCCACCTTTACCAATCTGTCATAAAGTATTCCAACGGGTTGTTTGATCGATCGGTCCGCCATAAGAAGCCGCATTGTGGTTGATTTTGGTTCGCCCAGCCCAAGTTGTTTAAAAATTGCATAGGGCATCAAATTGATACTTGCTCCCAAATCACATAAAGCTTTAGCAAATTGAAGCATACCAATGGTGCATGGGATGGTGAATGCCCCCGGATCTTCTTTCTTTATAATCATCTCACTAGTCATAATGGCACTACAATTAAGAGAAACTTCAATTGTTTCAAAGTCCATGTTTCTCTTCTTAGTGACCAGCTCCTTCATGAATTTAGCATAACCCAGCATCTCCAATAATGCTTCCACTAACGGAAGCTTAATAGAAAGTGTCTTAAACACGGATAGGAATTTCTTGAACTTTTCATCCTCATTTTTTTTTTGAGACGTTGAGGAAATGGGGGAGCTATTTTGGGAAGAGGTTGCACTATCTTTGGAGTTGGGGTGCCCTTCTCTTTATCGTTTTGCAACTCGTCGGCGGGATTTTGCTTAGGACTTTCCTCCTTCTCTTTGATCATATCACTTTCCGGTGCTTGAATAAGCCCCTCTTCCTCATCGATATCTTTCTCTTATTCATGAGTGTTCATCCCATTATTACCTTTCACATTACCGACCGCTCCACTTCGAGTCACAACCGCCAAGTCTTTGTCATAGTCAGCCCTCAAAGTTGTTGCGCATTCAGCTTCACCCCTTTCAAATGCCATGGGTTCTAGTTGTGCTGAAAGTTGACTCAGCTGACCCTCAAGCTGCTTGATTTCATCTGCATGAAAATTCACTATATTATTCAACGACGAGAAATCAGCTTTCATCTCTTTAAGCATGTCATCATATCCTTCAACCTTATCTAGGATACGCGACAACAAATCATCCACTCTTAGGCTACCCGAACTACCCTTTGATCTTGGGCTGTCACTTGATTGCATGTGGTCCTCTTCATGATTCTCTTCTCTCCTCGAGGGGTCATTTTGTTCAGTCCATTCTTGAAAGTATCATCTCCACTTTTCTTCCTTATGCGAGTTCCAACCTTGATTCCCTCCCGGCTTTAAGTAGCACGGGTGAGAACCCTTCTCAACTCTAAACACTCTTCTGACTTATTTGATTTCATCAACCTTTTCTAACACTTGATTTTGTAACAACTCCATTTGGGACATCATTTTGCTGATATTCTCATCCCTCTCTTTCTCATTATCAAGTTGCTCTTTCGACATCCTAAAACTAAAGGGGGAAACTTGGTCCTCTTGAGTGTACCATGCATGATTGATCTTTGTCATTTTATCAAGAAGGGATGAAGCTACCTCAAATGGTTGGATATTTATCCCTCCTCAAGCCAGCTGGTCGGCTACCCCTTTGTTCACTGAGTCTAAACTTCTGTAAAAATATTGAAGTATCACATCACCCGGAAGCCCTGAGTAGGATATTGTAATAACAACTTTCGATATCTCAGCCAAGTCTCATGAATCGGTTCCCCTTCTACTCTCTTGAAGTTTTAGATGTTGTCACATAATTTCACCATCTTTGAGGGTGGAAAGAACCTGTCACGCCCCGAGCCTACACCCTGGGCGGGACTGGCACTCGAGAACCATTGATGGCCCCAAGCGAACCCTTGGCCTGGCTTACTACTCAGCAGAAGACTTACTCATGATAAGATACTTTAAAAAGTAAACTGAACTCCTCAGTAGATAACTTAGAATGCATTAAATAACATTCAACTTAGCCAAAGTGGCAACTCAAGATTCAACATAAGCCAATAACAAGGTAGTGACAAATGAACTAATAATTGTCTATATATGAAGCCTCTAAAACTGGGAGGGATGTCGGGACAAGACCCCCGATCATCCTAACAACTGAAAACTACTAAAGTAATGCAAATAGGTATCCTCTGAAAAGCAAGGAGGCTCACCACAAGACTCTAAATGCTCAACTGGATCAACGAAGCGCTGGATGCTGATCCTGGTTACTTGTATCTGCATCATAATAACGATGCAGGCCAAATGGTATCAGTACATTGAATTTATGATCATACGATGGGAATACTAAAACAAGACATAAGCTTGAACAGAACTGAAAGAACATACCTGGCTCAACTCAACTCAACTCAACTCATTTCCATATAAAGCAATAATATGGATGCAATATAAAGAAAAGCTTTTAAAATATGGATAACAACACTGTGTATTTAGAAATAAAATAATAACTCTGTGTGTATGCAAAG
This sequence comes from Solanum etuberosum, assembly GCA_029582245.1. Taxonomy (NCBI): domain Eukaryota; kingdom Viridiplantae; phylum Streptophyta; class Magnoliopsida; order Solanales; family Solanaceae; genus Solanum; species Solanum etuberosum. Next base: position 389 of record JAJONR010001184.1, on the reverse strand, counting down.
ATACAATATAAACTTTGTTGGTATATAAAAATACAAATAACTCTGTGTATATATAAGAATACAAATAATAATTGTGGGAGTTTCTCTAACCGACAACCATCACTTAAGAGCTATGAGATGATACATTGTTTTACCTCATGCTGCCAGGACCGTCCTATACCTTGCAAAGGGCATATAATCTAACTACTAAGTGGATCTACTAGTCTACGCTTAAAAGCACTAAGGAATCATCTAAAAAGTATGACCTTTTTCAACCCATGATGGCTACATGGTTTATGGGGGCTGTGAGTTGTCTGAACTCTCCCCCATATCGGTGCTCAATACTACTCCCAAAATATACTAGCTCATATGTTTAAAAACATAACTTTTTTCTGTGGTTTGAGATAATT